>JANAVB010007200.1:12226700-12396146 GCA_029216955.1 Iris pallida | reverse complement strand
AAATTGATTATCTACCACATCACAGACGGAGATTTTCCTTTACACGAAGAGCGTAATTTTTGTGTGTCTACCATGTCACAGACGGGAGACTTATTTTTACACTTAGAAGCATAAGCATTAGAGTCTGCCTCATTACAAATGGGAGACTCGTCTTATGCACTAAGCGTAAAATTTGGTTTTTACCCACTGGGTGATTCTTTACCGTCACAGACGGGAGATAACTTGCCACACTTAGAGTGCAACGCTGAAGTAAGGACTGCCTCGTTACGAACGGGAGGCCCTACGATAGGAGTAGGAAGAATTCCCTTGCCCTCAGAAGCAACAGAGAGATCAGAAGCTATTTTGGATTTAGAAATCCAAACTTTTGCTTTGCGAGATTTTGAACATTGGAGCAGCGAGAACCACCCCCAGTTTGGAGCATCTCTTCATAAGAAGTCTGGTCGAAGTGTACAGCCAGAATCTTCTTTGTCGATCCAATCGACACATCATCGTATTGAGCAATTGCCTCCTCGTCAGAGGAGAAGGTCGTCCCCAGCAGAGTCGCCATTTTGTTTCACTTAACAAAATACCTGGAAATCGAATTTTGAAAATAAAACAAGAAAAAGTACAAGAAGTACAAATTTGATTCTGGGAAGTATTGCTATGGAAGTCTGATCTGTAAATGATCACTTTGTTTCTTGGACCATACGATGATGAAGATCACTGCTAGAAGATGAACAATTGGAAGAACTAAGTTACCAGAAAGGTATCGACGCACTTGGGCACTGATGGCGAGGCCGAATGCTTTCCTGCTTTGCTTCACTCTGTTCTGGAAGAAACTTTGAAGAAGAATGCTCCAAAAAAAAGACTCTGGGCCCTGATCTCTATGTATTCTCTCCTCTCGCTCTGTCCCCGTTATATGAGAAAAATCAGTCTATTTATAGACTTGGCTTCTTGTGCGTAAAAATTCAGCAAAAGTTCCATCCTTACGCTAATAGCTGCCATCCATGACCGAAGTCACCTTCTGCATACGTTGACACGTGTTCCATCATTTCAATAAGAATAGGATGCACGTATACACGTTCTTCGAGATGTGTGGCATGCAAGCCATGTAGGCAAACCACGTTCTAAATTGGTGAAGAAGAATATGGCGTAAAAACAACCCAAAATACTCTGAGCATAAAGTAGTAGACTAGGCGTAAAATAGCCCTGACATGGACTTCCCACGTAAAGTGGTTGTTAAATAACCTTGAGCGTAAAATTAGCCCAAATAAACCTTACGCACACGTCAACTTTTGAGCGTAAAAACTCGTATAGTCTCCGTGCGTAAAAGAAGCCATATTATGAGCGTAAAATAGCTCAGTCCACATACTAAACGACAAATTGGTCTCTGTGTAAAACAAATCCCTTTGATTTCTGTGATATATGCCATCATTAAATCTTCATGTCAGACTTTGTATTAAATGCAAGACTTGACAGCTTTGTCCAGCATAAAAGTGGCTAGCCTGTCTTAGGCGTAAAACTATTAGCTTTGACCTAGGCGTAAAATGATTAGCCTGCTTTAGGCGTAAAGTGATTAGCCTCTCTTTGGCGTAAAGTGGATCAATTTGAATGGAATGATCCATCTCTTTGACTCTTTCTTATGAAACACTTTTTACGCTCCTACAGCCCCAGTCCCAAGCCCGCCGCCCAGCCCCCTATGCCCCAGCCCCAAGCCCGCCGCCCAGCCTCCGACGCCCCTGCCCCAAGCCCGCCGTGTCACGACCACACCCGTTTTTTTTTTAAAACGGATACGAGACGTGTCCAAGCCAGCCTACGCCGCAGTGTCGGCGGTAGAACGCTGTCACGGCCATGAAGATCAGAATCACAAATAATACTCATTCACATAATTAATTTAACTTACAATGATCACAAGTTTTACATTTGTAGAAAAATATAAACTTGTACAAATAAATGAATGACTACAACTCAACTATCTAGCTAGTCTCTAGGCCTTTGTCTGCAAGTATTCCCGTCACTCCCCAAGCTAAGTGAATCCACGGCTAACCTGGAAATTGATTTTCAGTCAGGAATGGAACGAGCACAATTCACTGAATGCAATTTCAAATAAAGAAAATGACTATAAAACAAAGGTTAGACATCAATTATGAGTTTTGAAAATAAACAGGAAATATAGAAAACTAATAGTAAATGAATAGACACAACAGACTTTCTCCAACTGTTAGAAGTACCTTTGATATGTGATCGGTTGGGACACTACACCGCACGGTCTACGAGATCTACTTACATGAAATATAAACACTGTCTACGAGATCTACTGCATAAAAGTAAACAATGTCTACGAGATCTACTGCATAAAAGTAAACAAGGTCTACGAGATCTACTGCATAAAAGTAAACAATATCTACGAGATGTACTGCATAAAAGTAAACGAGGTCTACGAGATCTACTGCATAAAAGTAAACAATGTCTATGAGATCTACTGCATAAAAGTAAACAATGTCTACGAGATCTACTGCATAAAAGTAAACGAGGTCTACGGTCGGATCACACATCCTTGGTACTTCTTATTCCCGACTCCATAATTTATAATAGAAAATAATCACATAACCAATGACTAATCAATGAAATATAGTAAAGATCAATATCGAAATGCAAACAATAAACTGTACTCGCCTGGGGTCCTCTGCTGGTGAAACCGACAATCTGAACCACTCAATGTGCCACAATAGTCAAAACCCATACAACAGTCCCCGGAAGCTGAAATAACTATTACCAATATTCTCAGAATAGTCAAAATAGCTAGGATTGCCTGTCCTTACGTCCAATTCTGGATACAGGGTCAAAACGGTAATTTCGGGCAAAAATGATGTCCGCCGTTGGATCCGCTTTGCACCAAAAGCGTACCAGAGTCAATGGTCTCTAAAGTTGTCAAACTACATGTCTACGGATCTAGTTTTCCGATACGAACCCAACCGTACGTCCAGAGTTGGATTCCGGCGGGCCGTGCACAAAATCGCCCGTTGAGTGGAACCACGGGGCCCACAAAACGGTGATTTTATCAACAGTCTCAGAATCAGACCAAACTTGGCATACAGGACCAGAAAAACGATACGGTCCTGCTGGCACAAGTTTCGTCTTGATCTGATGAACGTGCACAAAGTAATTAGAGAATTTACAGAGTGCACGATACGGTAAATTTCGACGGATACGCATCAAATTCGTCGCGCACACGCGACCAATTTGAATTCCGTCAAAGCCCACACGACCACGAAGCTGTTACGCAGCTTTTGATGCCTACGGTGCGCGACCATGTCGTCTGGATTGGCGTAACGCACGTCGTGTGGAGCGATTTTATTATTTTTATAACAGGTTTTTCGGTAAATTCAGAATTCGATTTCTCGGCACGTAATCGATGAAATCGAATTCCGTAAAAAGGGATTTGAAGCCCTACATGTTGTCAATAAAAGCCTTCAAAAGAATTTCGAAATAGATCACTGTTTTGCAAGAAATTGGGACTCAAACTGGGGACTTTGGGACAGTCTCTAAACTTAGAATTTTGAGATTTTTTCGATCTTTGCGATCGATTCTCGTCGTGTACGGTACGAATAAAAAGAGTCTATGTGAAGGGATGTATAGTCTTATGGGTTGTGAACGTACCTGCAAAAAATGGTGTGCAAAACGATCACACGGTGATCGAGAAAACGTGTCACGAAGACAGCCTCGTGGCTGCGGACTGCTGCTGTTGCTGTCTCTGTATTGGTGCGCCGCGGCCGTCGGGGGTGCGCCGCCAAGGTGGCTGGGTCGCCTGTCGGGGTTGGCTTGGGTGGTGGCCGATTTTTGTTAGGGTTTTCGAGCGGTATGTATGTGCAGTTGCTCTTTGTATACATACGAAACTGAAGGGGGCTCGGGTGCTCTGTCGCGTAAGGGGAGGGTTCCCAGCTCGTGGGCTCGGGTGATTGGTCATGCAGGGCTGGGCCCTGCTTGCTGGGTTCAGGGCCGCTACTGTTTTGCTTCTTTTCCCTTTTCTTATTATACAAATATATATCCTATATATATATTATATGTATATAATTATATATATATATATATATATATATATATATATGTATACATACACAGACACGTGTTGTATACACGTATTCATATGTATACTTATATATATATTTAAATATCTATATACCCACACACATACACTATTATATATATTTATATACATACAATTACTTATATAATATATTATATATATACAATCGCATATAACAATCATATATATACCATATACGTATTTCCATATATTTATATATTCACATATACTCATGTATTTATACACCATATACTATATATATCTTTCTATATAATATATCACTACGTATATTCTATTATTTATTTCACTATATATATTTCTATATAATATAATAATATTTGATAATAATCCTAATGTCATTAATAATAATATAATAATATAATAAGGGTAACAAATGCAATAAGCCAATAATATGGGTAGTATTGGGTGACCATTATACTCCTACGTCAATAGGTCCACCGAAGGTCGTACACTCTAAAATGCCATATAAAATTAATACTACTTATATAATACGTATAACAATTTATAAAATATTGTCAATCCGTAAAATAACATAAAATATGAAATATACCTACATGGCGTCTTTCCGCACATAGCATCACTAGATGGGCTAGGGTTCAATTCGGACTAGTTCGGTACAACCGGGTCTCCTAATGTCGAATAATATTTAATATAAATAATTAAACTTATTTATGACGGTCATTCACCACTTAGCCTGGTTTTCCTAGTTAGAGCATCACTATGGCTTGGCCTTCCTTGGCATGGCTAATACACTAATCATAGCACGTCACTGCACTATCCGTGCCATAATTTCTAGCCATCTTGTACCCCAATTCTTAACCATGATTAAAATCATCTACCGTAATAATTAACTAAATAATTATTTATAATGATCTAAAATCACCTTTTAAATAAATAAATAAAATAAAAAATATTTCAAAATTTTCGGGAAGGGAGCTACAAATCTACCCACCTTAAAGATAATTTCTTCGAAATTCTAATCGTAAGCATGCCAAAAATTCAACATAAAAAAAATCCACTATTACCACAATATCCTCGAATTTTAATTTTTCAGAAATATTTATATCTTCCTCCTTGCCATTTCGTAACCACGAATCATCGAGGACTTCTACCCACCTTTGGTCACACTACTCCTTAAACTAAAATCTCAAATCTTCTAACTAGTTGCTAACAATCCTACCAACAAACATCTAGGCATCTGGTTTCTAAATTCTCGTATCTATCAAGCAACCCAAAAACTTAACAAGCAAATTTACACAAGTAGCTAAGAATATTGGTAAATTCTAATAAGCATGACCTTTCGTCAACGATAGGAAAGCAGGAAGGTAAGAAAATAATCGAGAGCGAATATGAAGCTCCCAAAGCGGTAGAGGGTATCTAATAATGCAGATAGAAAGAAAGTCTACGAACCATTGGCTTATTTGCTAGATTGGGCTACTATAGTCCAATAACTTGCTAAATTTTTCAGAGGGTCTTGTAATCCGTACAATACGAAGTCTAGTTCTCGAAGTTCTAATTCAAACAAGGTTCCATAATGGAACGAAATTGAGAGATCAAGGTTGTGACATATTCCGTGGTTATTTAAACACACGAGCAAGGTGTATAAGGCAATACAAGATCGTATCTCAACTTCCAGGTGGATGGATTAAGGGTTACGAAAGACATCACATTCTAAGAGGTGGAGGCTTCATAGTAGGTATAGGACTAATTTCAAACAGTTCGGTTTTATAGACCCACTATGGGGGTTTGTCTGGAGGATTTTACTGGGCCTTAATGGTTTCCTATTTGGATATCAATTGTTGGTTGGATAAACCTTAGACTTCAATCTATACGGACAGGACAATATCCTAATAGTAAACTGTTTCTACTAATTAGGGTAACTAGAATAGGTTCCTATTCAAGGGTTGAGCTAGTTGTCAGTCAGGTTGGTTAGCTAGGTTCATAAAGCCCGAAATATGCCTCCCGTGGCCTTTGTGTTTAAGCAGCACATGAGGCCTCAATTGGGTGGCACACTAATGGCATATGCGTAGTGGGCTTCGAGTAGATCACAACTATATATTGGGTCGAAGGAATTGGATCGAGTATGAGCTCTAATGGTAGTCGGAAAGTATACCGGTATTACGGCAAGGGTTATAGCTAGTCCTTTTAACCTGAAATTCTTGGCACAAAATAGAGTGCAAGGGGACAGGTTTGAGTGGGACATGATATACCTAGATGGAGGTGGACTCGTCTAATTCTTGCATATAAAATTTGTTGGAAGGTAACAGCTGGTCTCGTGCTCCGAATACTAATGGCACGGCCGAGGACACGAAATGATCTAAATGGAAAGTGGGAGTCCAAGGGTACTAATCATCATCCTAACGAAAGTTAATCTAATCACTTGGTAATCCTGGTATATCCTAAAATTGTAGGAGGCTTACAGTCTACCCACCTTAGAAATGGTCTTAGGAATATTGAGGTTAGAGGGTTCCCAAAGTCCGGATACTGTATCTCGACTCTTTGTTAATAGGGAATAAGGCACGGCGTATCGGGATACGGTAGATATAAGACAAGTCAAGGATCGTTCCTCAGTAAATGGAGAACGATGTGTACAATGACACATGGTCGATAAAATATGATGATCTACTCGTCTATAGTATACTAGAGTTATCGACGGGGTAACCAATTCTAAGGCACCAGATTTGTACAACTGAGTCGTATTTTCATTTGTGTCAACCTGCCAGACTATCGTCACAAGAGTCGTAGTGATCGTGTATTGCTGTTGACAACTGGTAGACATGGTATTTAAGCTATGGTATTGGCTAAGCTAGTGACTGTGGTGTTCCAACACTAGTTAGGTCTTAATAATAAAATTTACATAACTAGAGTAATATTTGTTGGAAACTAATCTCGGGATGAGTGTCACGGTAAATGACTACCCTATTGTCTACCCATCTCACGTCTAACTGTGGGCTTCGGTCGAGGAAGGGTTGGTTCAAGGCTTAAGGGTTGAAAGTAAAGGCAATATTCAAGAAAATATTTAGAGACACAATGAATTGTTTCTCGAGAATAGATAGTCTCCTGGGTTGGTATTACGACTAAGGGTAAAACCCTAATCATTCTTAAATTCAGATGGTTTGAGAGTCCCGATAACAGTTTGGGGTCGAGAGGAGAACGAGTAACTCGGTCACATGGCTGGCTGACGATAACTACCCTTGTGTATACAACTACCATAGCCATGGGGATATGCGGTATCTCTCTACCAATTACGAGCTTCTGTCTTTCCGAACCAGTGAAAGACAAAAACAATAAAGAGTTCAAGAAGGATGTTACTGAATACAATCACGTGATTCAAGGGCGAACGTATAATTCAAGAAGAATTGTCAAGCAATCGCGGATGAGATCCTAGATACCTATATATCTCCATCCAGTAGTAATTAAACGAAAGAGCGAACCAAATGCATCATGGTTGATCAGACCATAATACACTGATTCTGATTAGACAATAAGTTAGCAGGCGTCCCCACTAAACATATGCCTCAAATCAAGCTCGAGAACAGAGTGAGCTTGCAAAACTAAGCTGTAACAGCAGCGTTTGTTAAGATAGTCGAATACAATTATGCGAGATTTTTAAAAGAAGGCACAAGTAGTTCGAGTTTTGTGAGAATTGAACCTTACCCGGTATTCTTGCTTCTATAGACATCCCACTATCATCTTACCCTTAAGGCCTTGGTCGACTAATGGTTTAGGGACTTCTGAATTCTATATTCTAGGTAACCTATTAGTGTCAGTCAATTTTTCTCAATAGATCACGAGGATCATACGGAGTGCTAGGTCGGGAGACATGCTACCAAACTTACGAACTTCTACTATTGGCTTTGGATCTTATTGAACATACAGGGCACTGTCCTATCCTCTATGGTATCCCTAATTTGTAATCACGTCTGAAGTTATTTCACCGAGGATTACGCCTCGCCCGTAAAATCGGGCTGTGGTAAACCCTTGGTTTCGTAACTCAAATATGACACAAATCGAACATTACTTAACTCTATCCAATATTGGCTCAAGTGTAACTACGATAAGGAGTGAGCCACTAGCCATAGTTTCAGGAATGTTCTATAACCTATATATTTTCTTAAACTAATTTCACCTCTAGGGGTTGTGCCTTGCCAGTGCGCTGCTGGCCGCAGGGAATCCAGAGTCTTCATAATTCAAATAAATGGCGACAGCGCGCTACTGTCATGCCATTATGAGCTGACTAACATTCCTTAACTATATTCTTAAAAAAAATTCATGAGCTTCTAGAGATTCAAACATGTTGACTATGAAATACAACATAAGTATTTGTCCTATCAGTCACCACCCTTCGAATGAAAGATCGAACATGGAGGAAATAACTGAAGACAAAAGGAATACAAAAATTCTAGTATCCATTTCATGTGTATTCCAACTATTGAGAAAAAAACTTTGAATCGAAACTAACTCGAGGTTCGTATATGGTTAACAATAATCAGAATTTATACAAAATAATAATTCTAGGGCAAATAGAAACTAAATAGGCAATTCGGATTAAGATGTGAGGATGATATCCAATGGGCAAGGAGAAGGAATTGCACCATTTATCAGGTTAGATCATTATTTCTAGAAAACCTGTCTCACCAAGTGAATAATCTATCCACATTGGATCATAACGTCATGTCAAGAGGTAATAGTGTACCTATGGGGATCTGATAAACTATCAAAATTAATAACTCCTCATCTACATTTCAGGACCTAAACTACCCATCGGTAAATTTGTATAAGGGACTCCTAGTCCTAGTCATTCTCGTAAATTAAATTAATTTCTAATTCGTGAATGAGCATTTCTAGTCGCAGGCTCGCAATAGTACGACTAACTTAAGTACTATCACGAGTTCGCATGATTTGCAAAGACTGACCTGCATGGGCCACCAAAAAACTTGTCACGACCCGCACCCATTTTTTTTAAAATGGATACGAGACGTGTCCAAGCCAGCCTACGCCGCAGTGTCGGCGGTAGAACGCTGTCACGGCCATGAAGATCAGAATCAAATAATACTCATTCACATAATTAATTTAACTTACAATGATCACAAGTTTTACATTTGTAGAAAAATATAAACTTGTACAAATAAATGAATGACTACAACTCAACTATCTAGCTAGTCTCTAGGCCTTTGTCTGCAAGTATTCCCGTCACCCCAAGCTAAGTGAATCCACGGCTAACCTGAAAATGTTGGTTTCCAGTCAGGAATGGAACGAGCAAATTCACTGAATGCAATTTCAAATAAAGAAAATGACTATAAAATAAAGGTTAGACATCAATTATGAGTTTTGAAAATAAACAGGAAATACAGAAAACTAATAGTAAATGAATAGACACAACAGACTTTCTCCAACTGTTAGAAGTACCTTTGATATGTGATCGGTCTGGGACACTACACGCACGGTCTACGAGATCTACTTGCATGAAATATAAACACTGTCTACGAGATCTACTGCATAAAAGTAAACAATGTCTACGAGATCTACTGCATAAAAGTAAACAAGGTCTACGAGATCTACAGCATAAAAGTAAACAATGTCTACGAGATCTACTGCATAAAAGTAAACGAGGTCTACGAGATCTACTGCATAAAAGTAAACAATGTTTACGAGATCTACTGCATAAAAGTAAACAATGTCTACGAGATCTACGGCATAAAAGCAAACGAGGTCTACGGTGGATCACACATCCTTGGTACTTCTCATTCCCGACTCCACAATTTATAATAGAAAATAATCACATAACCAATGGATAATCAATAAAATATTAAAGATCAATATCGAAATGCAAACAATAAACTGTACTCGCCTGGGGTCCTCTGCTGGTGAAACCGAATCTAAACCACTCAATGTGCCACAATAGTCAAAACCCGTACAACAGCCCCCGGAAGCTGAAATAACCATTACCAATATTCTTAGAATAGTCAAAATAGCTAGGATTGCCTGTCCTTACGTCCAATTCTGGATACAGGGGCAAAACGGTAATTTTGGGCAAAAAACGATGTCCGCCGTTGAATCCGCTTTGCACCGAAAAGCGTGTCAGAGTCAATGGTCTCTAAAGTCGTCAAACTATATGTCTACGAATCCAGTTTTCCGATATGAACCCAACCGTATGTCCAGAGTTGGATTCCGGTGGGCCGTGCACAAAATCGCCCGTTGAGTGGAACCGCGGGGCCCGCAAAACGGTAATTTTATCAACAGTCTCAGAATCGGACCAAACTTGGCATACAGGACCAGAAAAATGATACGGTCTTGCTGGCGGTAAGTTTTGTCTTGACCTGATGAACGTGCACAAAGTAATTGGAGAATTTACAAAGTGCACGATACGGTGAATTTCGACGGATACGCATCAAATTCGTCGCGCACACGCGACCAATTTGAATTCTGTCAAAGCCCACACGACCACGAAGCCGTTACGCCGCTTTCGATGCCTACGGTGCACGACCACATCGTCTGGATTGGCGTGACGCACGTCGTGTGGAGCGATTTTATTATTTTTATAACAGGTTTTCGGTAAATTCGGAATTCGATTTCTCGGCACGTAATCGATGAAATCGAATTCCGTAAAAAGGGATTTGAAGCCCTACATGTTATCAATAAACGCCTTCAAAAGGATTTCGAAATAGATCACTGTTTTACAAGAAATCGGGACTCAAACTGGGGACTTTGGGACAGTCTCTAAACTTAGAATTTTGAAATTTTCTCGATCTTTGCGATCGATTCTCGTCGTGTACGGTGCGAATAAAAAGAGTCTATGTGAAGGGATCTATAGTCTTATGGGTTGTGAACGCACCTACAAAAACGGTGTGCAAAACGATCACACGGTGATCGAGAAAACGTGTCGCGAAGACAGCCTCGTGGCTGCGGACTGCTGCTGTTGCTGTCTCTGTATTGGTGCGCGCTGTGCTGTCACCGCGCGTCTGGCCATCGACGGTACGCCGCGGCGGTGTGCGGCCGTCGGGGGTGCGCCACCAAGGTGGCTGGGTCGCCCGTCGGGGTTGGCTAGGGTGGTGGCCGATTTTTGTTAGGGTTTTCGAGCGGTATGTATGTGCAGTTGCTCTTTGTATACATACAGAACTGAAGGGGGCTCGGGTTTCTCTGTCGCGTAAGGGGAGGGTTCCCAGCTCGTGGGCTCGGGTGATTGGTCATGCAGGGCTGGGCCCTGCTTGCTGGGTTCGGGGCAGCTACTGTTTTGCTTCTTTTCCCTTTTCTTATTATACAAATATATATCCTATATATATATGTTTATATGTATATAATTATCTATATATATATATATATATATATATATATATATATTTATATATGTATACATACACAGACACGTATACGTATACACGTATTTATATGTATACTTATATATACATATATTTAAATATCTATATACCCACACACATACACTATTATATATATTTATATATACATACAATTACTTATATAATATATTTATATATATACAATCGCATATATACAATCATATAAATATACCATATACGTATTTCCATATACGTTTATATATTCATACATATACTCATGTATTTATACACCCATATACTATATATATCTTTCTATATAATATATCACTACGTATATTTCTATTATTTATTTCACTATATATATTTCTATATATATATAATAATATTTGATAATAATCCTAATGTCATTAATAATAATAATAATAATAAGGGTAAAAAATGCAATAAGCCAATAATAGGGTAGTATTGGGTGACCCATTATACTCCTACGTCAATAGGTCCTCTGAAGGTCGTACACTCTAAAATGCCATATAAAATTAATACTACTTATATAATACGTATAACAATATTTATAAAATATTGTCAATCCGTAAAATAACATAAAATATTAAATATACCTACATGGCGTCTTTCCGCACATAGCATCACTAGATGGGCTAAGGTTCAATTCGGACTAGTTCGGTACAACCGGGTCTCCTAATGTCGAATAATATTTAATATAAATAATTAAACTTATTTTATAACGGTCATGTCACCACTTAGCCTGGTTTTCCTAGTTAGAGCATCACTATGGCTTGGCCTTCCTTGGCATGGTTAATACACTAATCATAGCACGTCACTGCACTATCCGTGCCATAATTTCTAGCCATCTTGTACCCCAATTCTTAACCATGATTAAAATCATCTACCGTAATAATTAACTAAATAATTATTTATAATGATCTAAAATCACCTTTTAAATAAAATAAACAAAATAAAAAATATTTCAAATTTTTTGGAAAGGGGAGCTACACGCCGCCCAGCCTCCGACGCCCCCGCCCAAGCCCGCCTCCCCCGCTGCCCCTATACGACACCGTGAGAGAGAGAGAGAGAGATCGAGAGATAGAGGAGATTACCTTCGGAAGAGAGAGAGAGAGGAGAGGACGCCGATGTCGACGCCGACGTCGACATCGACGTCGATCACCGAAGCCGCGGGAGAGAGAGAGAGAGAGAGAGGGAGAGAGAGAGAGAGAGAGAGAGGAGAGAGAGAGAGGAGAGAGAGTGAATTTGGAGGGAATACGAAAAGTTCCCCCCGGCGTTTCATTTAAAGTCTGGAACGTATATTTAACGACGGACTCGCGACGGCTTATAGCCCGTCGCCCGGTAGTCGCAATTTTGATACTTGCCGACTGAATATCCGTCGCTACGTAGTCGAAAGAAATTTCCCGCCAATTCTTTATACAATTACTGCCAAATAATCGACTGAGTAGCGACGACTGGACTTCCGTCGCTATATCTTCGACACCCTAGCGACGGATGTGCGACCTTTCCTCCCCTGAAATTGAAATAAAAAATGTAAAGGCATGTGGTCGGTAATCCGTCGGCGAGCGGCCACGACGCTGTCGCTAACGCCGACTGAAAATTTACGTCGCTAATAGTCCGTCGCTAATTTACTGTATTTTGGTAGTGTGAGTTGGTTGGTGTTGGTTAGGAATTGACTTATCTTATGGATAAGAAATTAGAGATTTAGTTTATCTTCTTTTGATTGTTTTGTAGTTTATAAATAGTTTGTGATTTCATAAGTTATGGATCGAAGAACTGAGAATGAGAAATCTATTTTAATTTTATATGGTGCGATGCCAAAATTTAAAGTGGATCTCTCTATCAACGTTGCTTCTCCGCTTCCGATCTCCAACTATAATCATAGTATTATTTTGCTTTTCTATTATAATTATTGAGAGAAATTTATAATGGTTATTGTTCCCTCTTCAATTAAAGCTTCCGTACCCAAATATTCTTAAATTCCTAATTTCATATTAATAATTTATTTTTGGGTCTTCGTCCTGCGTCAAACTAGTATCAGAGCTAAATTCTGGTTTAGAAATATTTATATATGAAGGTAGGTAAGACTCATACAAGAATGTCGACAAAAAATTTCTCGCAACAGTTTTGTGCGATAATGGATAATATATATTCTAAGATGTTTACTGAAATGAAAAAGGTGTTTGATGAATTTTTCAATCGTAATTAAATAAAAACTATTGCTAACGGTGAGCCTATACACATAAAAAAATTCATTGGTGGAACCTACCGAGTTTGTCATAGATGAGTCAGAAGTTAAATCCAAGTTTGAGTCTAAGTCTAGATTTAAACCAATAATAAATTTTGAGTTTTGTAAGTGTAACGCTCAGTTTCAAAATATATTGGAATCCAAGACAAGAGCATGCCAGATGTACGGCTAGAATAAGTATTTCCAATTTAATGGACTTATCCTAACCGTAGTGCGCTATAAAGTAAACTAAATCTACTTTATCTCAACTATGTCTCAATCCATAATAAAGAACAAAATCAAGAACAAATAATATATGTCATGGTCTGCATCCCATGAGCATATATGTTTGGAATAGACCTGAAAAATAATAGAGGTCCAATAAAACTAGGCTAAATAAGCAAGATATAATAGGAAAGAAAATAAAGAGCATGAAAAAAAATGATAAACTAACACTACAAGCAATCCTTGAACCATGCAGCCAAACTCATACCATCCATCTGTCTATACTATAAACTCAGCAATAACCTGGAGAGATCACCATGTCCCCAGAAGGACGTACCAAGATACAACAACTAGCCACAATATGAACATTAAAAGTAATATACATGAACATGAATATAACTGACAAGGAAGACTAACCATCTAAGTGTATGCATATCGAAGACTACTTTGGTACATATGAGTAGGTGAAGAAATAAAGCATAACATCCGCTAGAGGCTTATGTATATACTAGCATACCTCCGAACCATGTTCTGACGTGCGGTCGGCAACTGCTGCCGGATATATACTCTAGCAATACACCCATAATCGGGAAACTATGGGCCCATTACCGGGCAACAACTGTGGCTAATATATGGCTTCTCATACGCCTACTAATAGTCTTCCCCTCCTTTGTCTTGCACTAGTCATATCCATTACTCAAATAGTCTATATCTCAATGCCAGTCACTACTAGACACAATCTAATCACTATATTTACCGACACATGGACCGCTCGCACTGATGATCAATCAAGTGCGTAAGCCCATGCCAATACTGTCATGCTCCACTCCAAAATATATGGGATTTGGACATAACCTGGCTAGCTGATACAACCTAGAGTGAGTTGTCCAATTTAATGGACTCACTTAGGCGTACTACGTTATAAAAGTAACTAACCAACACAGACAATCATTTAATTCTCATCCACAGATAACATAAAAGGAAGTGTTAAAATAAAAGCATAGTAGTCTGAATATCCAAATACAACTGAAGGAAAATAGAAGTCTTATGGAAACAATCCCACAGTACATTAAAATGGAAATATAGAAAATTGAAGATAACTAGCTAAGAGCAACAACTAACTAGATAATGAAATTCTCAGCCAAAGTAGCAGCATACCCTAGATCAAGGGAACTCCTCAGGGTAGACCTCGTAGTCCTCTGCAAAGTCTCTCGTCTCAGTTCTGGAACCGTAGATCGTCGAGTACAGATGCTCGTCTGGATCTGAAAATGAACCAGGTCCTCAGGAGACATAGTAAGATACAAATAGAAACATGTTATAAAATAAATACTGATATAAACATAAGGGGTGTGCTAACCAGTCTAAGTGAATGCATATGAAGACAACTTCGAAATGTTTGGGTGGGTAGATAAGGGAATGGCATCGGAGCATGAGCCGACGTCAAATTATGAGCCGATGCAAACTTACAAGCACTATTATACCTCCCGGCCGTACCTAGCGCGCAGCTAATGGCCGCTGCCGAATGTATGCCCTAGTGAATGTATGGCCCACAACCGAATATCTATGCCCATAACCGAGTATCCACTGAGGCTAGAACAATATAACTGTCTATCCTATACGCCTGCGGGTTTTCTTCCCCGCCCAGTGATGTGCAAGTCATATCTACGATCTAAACATCTACCCTCTATAAAGAGTCAGCTATCTAGAACCATCACTACCCTATATGTGCCGTCATACGAGCCATTCGTACTGATGGCCAGTCGAGAGCGACAGTGCGTGCCATGTTCTAATCTCACTCAGTGTCGTATCGTAACACGTGTCATGGTCAAGGGAGTTGTAACAACAACTCTGCAACTAAGGGTACGTCGCCTAGAGCTAGGTCAAGTAGGTAATCTTAAGTGTCGATGACATTATCGACTATGCCTGAGGTAATCCTCGGACTCTACTAACCAAGTCTATGCTAACAAGAATATAATGATGTATATGTAAAGACAGTAATACAAGACAAGGTATACTTGCCTTCAACTCCGCAGTGCGCAAGTAGTGTCCCGGTCCCTCCTGCCTCGATCACGTCATCAGAGAGACCTACAAATACACAACCAAGGCTTACGATATGCTAAACGAACATCCATGACTACACATCTATCCACACACAAAGTTGCATATACGTTTATACGTACTTGAACGAACATATATATACTAAGTTACATTTGCAAGGAAATACACATACAAGTCTAGTGCTTCTAATTTGAAAGTCACTGTAACGTGTATATGATAATAAAAATAAGAATGAAAAATATTAATAACTTAGAAATTCATATATAATCATATTAAATTCCTATTTAATCTAGTTAATTCTAATTAAATTTTCAGAGGGCACAACCTATCCACCTTAGAGAATTTCGTCCTCGAAATTCAGGCATATAATAACCAGCAAGATAGAAATAACTGAACATTAATGCATGCATACCTAGCCCGACGAAGGGATGGAGAAAATGCTCTCAAATCGCATCCTCGTGCTCCCAAGTCAGTTCGTCTGGCGCATGATGCCTCCAAGCGACACGAACTAGCGGGATGGTCTGACCCCACAGAACCTTCTCTCTCCGATCCAAGATCTCAACTAGCTGCTCCTCATAAGATAATCTCGGCCCGACAGTGATCTTTGAGTGGTCAAGGACGTGTCTAGGATCTGGCACATACCTTCTCATCTAAGATACGTAAAACACGTCATGAACACCCTCCAACGTATACGGCAAAGCTAATCGGTAGGCAACCTCTCCAATCCGCTCTAGCACATCAAAAGGTCCATTGTACCTTGGACTCGACTTCCCTCTTCCTTCAAACCTGATGGTACCTCTGGTGGGTGAGATTCTCAGGAAGACATGGTCTCCTTCCTTGAACTCCAGGGGTCGACGGTGTGTGTCCGCCTAATGCTTCTGCCTGTCTTGAGCTGCTTTCAAGTGTCCTTAGATTTTCTTTATTTTTTCCATTGTATGAACCACCAACTCTGGTTTGAGTATCTGCCTCTCGCCCACTTCACTCCAACAGATTGGAGAATGACACTTCCTGCTATACAATGCTTCGAAAGGGGCCATCTGGATGCTGGTCTGATAACTGTTGTTAGAGGAGAACTCCACTAGATGTAAGTGGTCCTTCCATGATCCTCCGAAATCTAGCAGCATGCCCTCAGCATGTCCTCCAGCGTCTGAATGGTTTGCTATGACTGACCATCTATCTGCGGATGGTACGACGTACAAAACTTCAGTCGAGTACCAAAGCTCTCCTATAGGCTCCGCCAGAAGTACGATGTGAATCTCAAATCTGAGTCAGATACTATACTAATCGATACTCCATGAAGTCGCACAATCTGTCTCATATACATCTCCGCTAGGGCTTCTATAGACGGTCATACTCTGAAGGGTAGGAAGTAAGCTGAATCGGTCCACTATCACCCAAACTGTATCCCGTCCACTTGGGCTCCTCGGTAATCCTGTGACGAAGTCCATAGTGATATGCTCACATTTCTACTCTGGTATGGTAAGTGGTTGGAGCAGTCCTACGGACCTCTGATGCTCAGCCTTGACTTGCTAACACACCAAGCACTTGGCTACAAAACGGGCTATTTCTTGCATCATTCCATGCCCCACCAATAATGCTGCCTCAAGTCTCTATAATTATTCGTACCTCTTGGGTGAATGGAATATGCTGAATTATGCGCCTCCATTATCAGGTCCTGACAAAGCTCTACATTGAGGACATAGAGGCGATCTCCACACCTCAGAGTCCCGTCCTCATGAATACGCAGTCCTGTCTGCATACCGGTTTCTGTCCTCTGTCGAAGTCGCTGAAATCTAGCATCTGGTGGCAATGCGGCTCTGATCCTCTCTACTAACGAAGACTGCACTTATAGACTAGCCAACTAGCCCTCTGCCCCTGGTAGTATCACCTCGATCCCTAACTTTCGTAGCTCCTCCAGAAGATGGGGTTGAGTCGACAACATGTATGCCATAGGCCTCCTGCTCAACGCATCCGCTACAAGGTTAGCCTGTCCTGGATGGTACTGCAGCTCAATCTCGAAGTCCTTTATTAACTCCAACCACCGTCTCTGCCTTAAATTTAGATCCTTCTGTGTATAGATGTACTTTAAGCTTTTATGGTTCATGAATATCTTTACCCTCTCTCTATGCAAGTAGTGTCTCCAAAGTTTCATACTGTCAGAATCTGTCGAATTAGCGACGTTTCCAAATGTCGCTAAACCCAGTAAAAACGTCGCTAATTTATTTTAGCAAAATTTTTAGCGACGTTATATAAACGACGGAAAAAAGCTTGTCTCTAATCGAAAAAATATCGCAAAATATCGCTATGGCGACGTTAATTAGCGACGTTGTTAACATTGCTGGTTAGCGACGTTATTTGTAACGTTCGTGTGTGGTCACTAATTAGCGACGCTATTTGTGATGTTAGTGTGTGGTCGTCGTTTAGCGACACTTTAGAGACATTTTGGCGACGATGTGGTGACATCAGATTCGGTGCCACATCAGCAATTTGGCGACGTCATTAGCGACGTTTCTTTGACACGTCAGTGACTTAGCGACGTCTCTAGCGACGTTAATAAACGTCGCTACCGTATAGCGACGCTTATTAATGTCGCTAAGTTAAAAAATATTAAAAAAATACAGAATCCAGAATACAAATGGAGCTGGAGCTTGGGCCAAAATACAGAATCAAAATACAAAATATAGAATCCAATCCCTGGGTTCGCCGACCCCCTCGGTGGAACACTCAACACCGGCACGCACAATACAATCCAGAATAGACAAAATATAAAGAACAAATAATATCATAAACGAATAGTATAAGAGACAAATATAAAGAACAAAGTCCAATATCCTCAAATACGCACAAAGTAAAAATATAAAGTCCTCAGTCCGAAAATACAAAAATAAAACTACTGATCGCCTTGAACTGAAGCTGGAGGAGGAGCGCCACCAGATGACTTTTGTCGTAACGCCAGGATCGTCTGATACTCCTCCGGTGACAACGGGTTGACGAGCATGTCCTTCCATGCCGTCGGAGGTAGACGATGCTCCCAGCGTACCAGCAGACGGTCGCTCCGTAGCCATCTCGCAGAACTGCTGCATCTGCTCGACCAATCGCCACGTAGTCTCCTGCGTAGCGTGAGTCATCTGTCGCAGCGCCTCAGTCGTCTACTCAAGCCTCTCAAAACATGAAATGAGCACAGAATCATCCGTATGCGGCTGTAGATGCGACTGCGATGCCACCATCCTTTGTAGCATCTCGTCACACAGAGCTGCGATCTGCGCATCGACACTCTACTGGTGGATGAGCGAATCCTCAGTCTGTGCCGGGTCGGGCACACTAGTGGTGGTCGTATAGGCCTGTTACGCAATGAAGGCACTATAGGAGCCCGTACCATAGTACGTACCCCTATGCATGCCACCAATGGCCCTAATCTATTGCTCGTCATCTGACTAAGCTGCGACGGCCGGGGGCTACTGGGAAGTGCTAGCACCAGCTCCCTTTGACCGTATCGGCCCAGCCACCCTAAGCCTCAAAAATTCGGCATAGAAATAACATCTATATGAATTCTCTACGTAACTAAAAATTAAAATTAATGAACTAGCATTAAGTAAAACTTCAAAACTCGGCCTAGAAATAACATCTATATGAATTCACTACGTAACTAAAAATTAATATTAATGAAATAGCATTAAGTAAAACTTACGTAGGTGTCCCGGGCCTTGTCGTCAACGAACCGCTCCCCCTTCGTATGCGTGGTGAGGAACAAGGTCACCATATTCGGGTCCTCTATCGATTCAACCTGTTACAAAATTATTATATGATTTGTCAGTTAAGTTGAAAGAAATATATTACTATAAAGTATTAATTATGGTTATACGACGAGATATGTACCATATGAGTGAAGAAATCCATGATGGACCGTGACCCACCACACCACTGCGATCCCGTCTGTCGTGCTCTTTTAGACTTCGCGGACTTCTCCTTATAGGTTCCCTCCTCGAATCTCCTCTTCATTGCCGCCCAGTCAGCGACAGAGATCCAACCCTGAATAGGATCTTCCCGACGCTCGTGATCCTTTTGGTCGAGTATCGCATCCCTAATGAGCTTGCTGGCGACACTGGAAAAAATAGACTCGACAGCAACAACGCAGTAGAGAGGGAAGAAGTAAGTCTGCTGAAAAAATTATAGTAGTACGTAAGTTATAACATAACATACTAAATGTTAAAAGGAAATAAACTTTTACGTACCGAGAAGTGCTCAAACCAGAAGGCCTTTTTGTCGGCCGGTGTCACGACCCGCACCCTGTGTAGGGGCACGAGAAGTGGGTACGTCCAGCCTATACCGCAGTGTCGACGATAGAACACTGTCCTAGGTCACTATCACAACTAAATATAATATGATATACTCTTCGAACGGAGGACAAATCACATAAGCTACAACTCAATCACAAATCTAGAGATGGAAATAGCACGATATGATAAATATGATAATCTCAAAGGAAGTACAAACAGAAAAGGAAAATAAGTCTAAGCGTCTATACGACACAACATCACAAACATCCAGAAATAATACAACTCTAAAGTCAATACAAATGACATAAAAAATAAGATAAAGCCTAGCTAATTTGGTCTAAGCAGTAGGGATGACGTCCTCAGCTAGAGCTGGGTCCTCCTGTGGGTCCAACTCACAGGTTTCGTCTAGGGCTGCCCCATAGTACGTAGGACAAGAACCTTCGCTATCATCTGTAATATTTTCAACAGGTCCAGTCAGGACAGGAACGAGCATAATACATCTCACGCAGTTCATATCATGGCAGGAAAGTAAAACATGCAAAAGAGTAAGATACATGAACTGTAAAAAGATGTACACGAAAACGAGAAAGATATTTATAAACTGAAAATATATATATATTATAAGTAAGAACTGTAAGTGACTAGTGATTCAGAGCACAAGACGGTTATGTAAATGGCACGATGTTGCACACGAGTAATCTACAGAGGTTCACACGATTTAGATTGATCACATGACCACTTCTACTCCCCCATCCCCAATCAATACACAAGGATCCAGTCAAGTTATGTTATTGCACACGAAGTATAGTTGTACACGATGATCATGTGGGCACATGAGAGTACACGATTTGCACACGAATAACACGAACACAAGGAGTACACGATGCCCATAATAAAGTACACGAACACGAAATACCCAATGTATCTGTTAAGGGGATAACATCGTATGAAAAGATCCATATAGTACCAATCCGTGATAACAAGTGTCAGCATCAAGTAAAATATTCTAGAGCATGCATATAGGTCCTAGCAAGTAAGAAAAGATTAGAGAATGTACTCTCCTACGATCTAAATGTCTGTGAGAATATACTGTCTGAAACGAGGTATCTGAGTCCTATTTAGAGCAACACAAGTCATGATGCATACAGGGGGTTATAAATAAAGTGTACAATACATTTATATGATTTTTAGGTCAATCTAGGTCAACGTCAACTCTGGTCAACTCTGGGTCAAACCAAGTCAATACTCTAGTTAACTAGGTCAAACTGGTCAACTGTCTAGGACCAGTCAATTCTGGTCAACTCTAGTCAAATTAGCCTATTAGGTTCAATACCAAGTTATTCTAGGTCTAACAAGCCTAACTAGGCCTAACCAAGTATATACTATGCAATTAAGGCTAGACACAAGCAAAGCAAAGCAATGTGAACCACACCAAGGCATATATATACATACTATATTGTATTGCATACATTCATGCATCCATACTATACATTCATTCATATATGCCTTTATACATTGCATAGAGGGGAAGGGAAACATACTTGCATATTCATCATACTTGCATTCATACTATATTTATGTTAGCACTATGTTGCATTGATATATTCATGCTTATATTACATTACATTGATACATGCCTACATTGCCTATATACCAATACATTAGATTACGAATATGCATACATTGGTTACATGATTACATTACTTATTTATACACATTACATATGTATATAACATTAAACCACATGCATACATATGTGCATTCAATTATTTGCATTAAGTAAAGTGTCATAATATATTTTAATATGCATGAATATATAGTATATATATGTGTATAGAGAAAGTGAGAGAGTATAGTGAATGGGGCAGGACAGGGGCGAGCTCTGTCATGAAGACAGTGGGGAAATCTTAGGTTTATATGTATGCATTTCAGTTTCATGCTAACTATGAAATCCCAATTTCAGTTAACATTTAGCCCATATACTATTTTCAGGTTTTACAATGTTATAAACATTCTCAGATTTTTCTCTATTCATTCTCAGTTTAATAGCTCAGTTAACAATCAGAAAACCCAAGTTTGGAATCATGTTTGAAACTCAAATTAACATTAAACCCAATTTCAGTTTTAACTTGCATTAGATTTAGTTCATTGTATATATATATATATATATATATATATATATATATATATATATATATATATATATATATATATATATATATATATATATATATATATGCATATATACATATTTAATCTCAGGTTTACACAAAATGGAAAAATCTCAATTTTTACAATGCCAAAACCATGTTTTACTAAATTCAAACCCTTTTCATGTTTACAGTTAATTATACACAGTCAATTACAATATTAGGTTCATTACAATTCTCAAGTTTTCACTCAATGGTTCTCAGGTTTTCACTTTAGGAAAATTCTCAATTTTTCAGGAAATAACAGTTAACATTTGTGTACAATTGATTTCAGTTAACTTTAATCTCAAATCTGAGTTTTCAGCCTAATGTACATTACATGTGAAATGATCTTCGAATGAGAGTCATGCATCTACAACCCAATTAATACATAAGTTTAAAAGCATTAATATCAGTTTTTACATACACACAAGGAGGGAAAATTCTCAGGTTTAATAATGGTTCTCAGGTTAAATGATGAAACCCAACTCCATATGAATATCAGTATACTTGAACTCAATATCAACCCAAAACTAATTTTTCAGTTTCACATAAGGAGTTAATTCTCAGTTTTCAGTTTCAACAATCTCAGGTTAACTTATATTTAAACTCATATGCACACATTCAAACTCTCAAGAACAGTGAACATTCACAATATCAGTTATCTTAACATTCAATCAAGTTGAAAACGAAAAGGAAACAAGTTCCAAAATCAGTGAAATCTTAGAGGAAAGGAAATTCTAATGTATCAGTACCAATTCGAATAGCAAAACCTAAACCTACATTACTCATAACAACCTAGTTTTAAAAATTGAACCCCAGGTTCATAACATATAATCCTAGTGAATTTATCATCTAAAATTAGTTAAATTCAACAGTGAACAATACTTGTATTGCAACTGTATTCAAACCACCATGTATTAGAAATTGACAACTCATCCCAACCCAGATTCAATTATCAAAACAATTCAAGAACTAAATACATTCGTGTATAGTAGTGTCAGGGATGTGTCAACCATGTGTGCACGTGTTAGAGGTGTCCACGTGTCCAAACAATGGACATGAAGGTATCAAAAACCACAAAGACAGTACAGTTTCAGAACTGTGCGCACACAGGCTCGTGCATACATGTCGAGTGCAAAAGGATACGACACACTCAACCATGTATCTCGTGCACGTGTCTAGAGTTAGAGGGGGTCTAGTGCTTTGTGTCTAGGGGCCTGATTCGTGTCCAGGTGAGTCGTGTCAAGTGATACGAAGGCGTATCAGTTGCGTCTGAACGCGTGTACAGGGTCGGTGCAAACCCAGTGCACGCGATTTATCGTGTTTGACACGACACGAGGTGTCATCAAACTCGAAGGAGGGTCTGTCAGTAATGGCCCCTACCTCAGTGCCAAGTTATATGGCCCCACGTATCCTATCCAAAGAGAAACAAGGGTCAGATAGCAGGGAACTCGACCGAGTCCTTGTGCACAGCGTGTATGTCCAGTTTGGACACGAAAATGACCAAAACTTTGACTCAGTCGAATGGATTTGGAATCCAAACACCAAGGGCTACACAACCATGTAATTAATTTTGAATTTTACTAAAATAATTTCCTATGTGGCATTCCATCGAATACCCTTTTAAAAATATCGATACGTGTCCGATACGGACACGAAATGGACACAATTTCCAACCAAACTTGGGCTACACCTAGGGAAACCCTAAATGGATGCATCTATGTAAAGAAATCAAAAATTTATTAGGCTTTGTAGGGTTTTACCTATTGAGAGTTCAAACTTAATGAAAAGGGTCCCGAAATGAGAAGTTCCCTTCCTCGAACGATGTCCAAACGTGCTCCACTTCTTGCAAGAAAGCCCCCACTAGCCTCTACTTCTGAAATGGATCCTAATGCAAGAGAATAGCCTCAATTTGAGGTCAATTTGGATAAAGAGGAAGGAATTTGGAGAAGAACAAGTTAGGGTTCTATGTTGATGTTAAAAAGAGGCAAGGTTTTCTAAATGATACTTTATAGGAGGGGTATTACTATTTTGGCTGCCATTAGATGAATTAGGGTTAAGTTTTAGATGTAGATGAGTGGCTAGGGCTTGTCAAACCAATTCTAAGCCTTACTATTGGTTCAATAGTCCTAAGGCTTTCTTTTTCACAAATATCCTAAGCGGTAAATATCCTACTTAGAAATATCTAGATACTGTTAATCTTGTCATTTACTAGGTTACCCTAATCAAGACTCTAAGCTCAAGGCTAATCTAGATTAGGCTAAGATTCTAGGTCAAGTCTCAACTAAATAATTAGCACATATTTAATTAATCAAAATTCATTTTCATTAATAAGTCAAAAACGACCAAAATATCCTTAGGCTAAAAAGTTGTAATTAGTCATCCTAATCACATGACTAGGCTCCCTTAGTCATGGTTAGTCTCTAGGCTTAGCAAAACTAGGGTTTGACTAGTTAACCATCAAAATCATAATTCAATAGTTTAAATAGTTTTAAATTGATTAAAAATTACCAAAAATCATAATATGATTTAAATATTATTATTAAATGATTATAATTATAAAATTTTAAAATTATCCTTATTTATGAAAAGTGGGTGTTACAAGTCTACCCCCTTAGAATAATTTCGTCCTCGAAATTTAGGTTGGTCGTACTCCTTCTATGTCAAACCCCCAATCAATCAAGGTCTTAAGAAAACTTACCTAAATCATACAATTGGAAAGATAACATATAGGATTTTGGTAAGTGGTATCAGTCTGAGGTCTCATCTAGCCATTCTAGTCATACTAGATCAAGGCAATCATAAGGTATCAAAAACATGCAACAATATGGTACGGTGCATCAATTATCAAAGACTGGCTAAGATATAGGTCAAGGACTCACCTCCAACTAGGTCTAGTGGCTAGAACTCCCTTCCGAAGGTGGAGCCTTGGCTGGGATAAGTATAGCAGGACAATCTTGTTGGCCCAATGATTGTATCATATTTTTGAATAAGATTAATCTGTTAAGTTTAGCATTTTATTATCACTAATCTTTATACTATCACTATAGCTTTTCTACTTATACTTATACCTTTGGTGATACGTGCTTATTATTTTACATATTAGGGATATAAGTTTTTATTATATATATCTTAAATTTAATTGAGTTACCAAAATCAAAACCATGTTTTGATTATGGTTATTCAATTAAGTTTAACATTATGATATCACTAATATTTATGCTATCACTATAGCTCTTATACTTAAACTTAGTATTGTCCTATCGTGCTTTATCTTATCATAATTGCTACTATGTATATTGCTTTGTTCGTCTAACATTTACATGCAGAAAAGCAATAAGCAAGATCAATGTGGACACATGCAATGAAGAAATCATAGTGGGCCAAAGACGATGGATCCTACAAGATTTCTCTGAATCACCCGACGACATCTCCGGAGCCACGCATCTATCAAGAAAAAGAAGCCATGCCATGCCATCATCATTTCTAGACTCTGAAGAAGCCTGCACCTGCTATAATATTTTTAGAGTCTGTAATGAATCTTAGGAATAATTGTAAACACAAAAAATGGATGATAAATCGAAAGCTAGGGTAGAAATTAGCCTAGGATCATTTTCGGATGAAAATCGGCATACCGATGGTATACCGATCTAAATTTGATTCGATTATTTGTTTGCATGATGATTTGGTATTAGAACATAATATTCTTAAAACAAAATCTTCTCATGCTCACTCTAGAGATATTCATCATTCTAGTATGTTACATGTTCATAACCATGCTCATTCTGATACATGTGCACACACTAACATTAGGTGCTTTTATTGCTCTCGTATTGGATACATGAGCTTTATATGCCCTATTCGTAGGACCTTTACTACCAATGCTAGAGTAAGTGCTATATGGGTCCCTAAACCTAATAAACATGGATCCAAGTTTATTTGGATACCAAAGTCTTCATCTAATGTTGTAGGTGAAGCTTCTTGTATCGGAGCATGGCACCGAGGAGCGTGTTGCTGGTTTCAAAGCTCAAATGTCATCTTCCAAGCAATTGCCCCAACACAAGCATGGCCACTAGAGCCACTTTGGTAACATACTAAATGATTCTCTTTAAATTGTTTATATTTGTAGAATCTAGCATGTTTCTCTTGATGTCTTGCTACTAGCTCACATTGATATCCTTTAGTTGTCTCTATATAAATCAATATGAGATTTAGTACTAGCATGCTTAGTTAATTTTCTTATTAATTATTTTATCCAGCATGACTAGTTTCTCAGCTTAAATGATTAGTTCACACTATATAGTTTATCCCTCATTTTCTATTAGTGTTGAAAACACAAGTGTAGGCAACTCTAGAGGGGGGTGAATAGAGTTTGTGTCAATAATCACCAAATAAAAATTAACTCTATATCACCTCCACAAAATAACTATCAAGATAGTAAATAAATCAGAAAAAAATACGGAAGTAAATAAAGATCAGAAGAGCATACGCAAACACAGCAGTTTTAACCTGGTTTCCCTCGTGGAGGACTAGTCCAGGCCTGAGAACTCTAGCTCAGGATTCAAATCCACTATTTGTGAAATAGTAGTTTACAACCCGTGCCTTTTCTTCAGAAGAGCACGTCAACTTCTTACAGAGGATCGCAGTGGCGATTTGCTTTGATTTTTCCAAGCGACTTGGAATTGTCCAAGTGACTTTTCTTTTCAACTCTTGCACAAAAACTTCTAGCTGAATCGCACCTGAGCACCTTGGGGCTTAGGAAGTTTTGTGGCTAGTAGATTGGAAGAGTAAAGCTCTTGACTATATAGGCTATGTAAGAGAAGAAGAAGAGAAGAGTGGATGGTTTCAAATGAGAGAAACCAAGGCCTATTTATAGGGTTCGGGACAAGCAGAATTCGGCCAGAATTCGGTATGGATAATTCAAATTTTTGGCCGTTGGACAGCTTGTAGCAAGCAGGCCCTAAAAATCAGGGTGCTGGAAATCAGGGGACAAAGTTCGGCCCGAACTCTGTGTGGAGGCCGAGTTCGGCCCGAACTCTGTCTCCAGCAGACAGAATTGGTCCATTGGGCTTTTGGACTTTGTGGAGCTTGGGCTTGGTTCAGGAATTGGTCTGTTGTATGATGCCGTCTTCGCTCCATCATTAATTCTTCATTGCCTATGTCCTGTTTGATCATGCTTACTGCATGTCTACAAATACATGTTAGGCCAGCAAAATATGTTGCAGTACGATACAAGCATAGCAATATAATATAGGACAATTAGGACAATGCTAAGTTTAAGTAGCAACATGATAGTGAGTATATGAGTATTAGTGACATCATTATGTTAAACTTAACTGATTAGCCATATTCAAAAACACAATATAATTATTGGGCCAACAAGTGTGACACATCTATATATGCATGCTCATTATTCTTAATCTTTATTTATAAAGCATGCATATCACTCTAGTCCATAGGAGCTTGGTTTTGATTTGAGTTTATATGATTTTAACTCTCCGTCTTTAAAGTTTTTGAGATATTTATTTTTTTTGTCGATTTGTTTTTAATATGTTATATTTACATTAATCGGTATTTGTGAATATATGTGTTTAGCACAAGCTTCTTATCACTTGACAAGTATATACTTATACTTTCACTTTAACCTTGTGCTCACATAATATATTCATTATTGATTCTCATATTTTATCTTGATTAAACCTCTTATGAATCAATTATGTCTTTGCCTAATAAAGCTTATTTGAATTTGTGATAGTTTTTCAAACATTCATTAAGGATATATGACTATATTTATTAAATTTTTATTTACATGTAGATCATGTATTTCTTATGTTGATATATATATTTTTGTATAAATATCTTTATGTGGGAATATGAGTTAAGCTAAAATTTTATATTGACTTGAAGAGTATTTAATTATACTCGTTACCTTCAAACTTGTGCTTATCTCATACTTTAGCTATTGATTCTTTTGACCAAATTTGTGCTTCTTAAATCAATTAGCTTCTTCCTTAAAGTCTTCTTTTGATGATATCTTCTTGACTTTTTGGTTGACATTATGGATACATGTTCTTAATTGATTTTTTGATCTTTTCATGTATGCCTATTCGTGATATATATAGTTTCATATATATAAATGATTCCTAACTTTTGATATTTATTTGTTTTATACCTTTAAGTTAGGATGTTGAGAGAAAATATTTATTAATGTCTTGCTCATGACTAATTATGGATGTTCTATTAAGGATCACATAGTTTTATGTTTTACCTTACATGTTAAATTTATCTCCTTAATTAGTGCATAATTTTTAGTCTGCATCTTTATAATTTACTATGGTGCACTATGAAAGCTCTTTGAAAAATGTAGTTCTTGATATCTTTAGTATTTAGCTTTCATGATCTTAATGATCTTTCTTTGCTCATTCCTTGGATTTATACTTCTTTTTGAATTATTATTGCCTAATGGTTTTTGTAGCTCATGAGAATACATGTAATTGATACATCATATTTTTTATGACTTTAGCTACTATGGTTTGAGCTTTTGTGTTGAAATTATTTCTAGAGAATACACTTATTTCATAATGGTTATAATATTTTGTGTTCTCTAGATCGATATATTATTTTATTATCTTGGACCAATCCCAATACTTGGCAAAAGAATTTATTTTATTATGTTTTCATGAATATCTCTTTTGGTCTATACTTGATACGAGATTAATTCATTTATTTGTCATCTTATGCTCTTATCCTTGCTTAGTAAAGAGTCTATAAATTATTTTGTTCATTCAAAATGTATTATCCTCTTTGTGAACTCTATGCTTAAGCAAGTATCTTTAGTGTTAGTGACTTAAGATTAAATGAGCACATTTATCTTGTTAAATGGCTTATCTCATTAATCTTAATTAGTTATGTAGCTTGTATACTTATGATATATTGTTAAGCTACATAATCTTTGTTCACTTTCACTCACTTTCACTCATCTAGCTATTGTTTTTTCTTTTTCAATCTATATATGATATGCTAGTTTTCATAAACAAGATTTGTGATTCTCCTAAATATAATTTGTATCCTATTTTAGATGTATATGTCTTGTTCTCTAAAGCTAGTTTGACAAATATTTGATTTGATCTTGTTTTTTAAAAGAGGTTTGTGATTCCTTACTTTAACTTCCTTTCATACTAGTCATTAGTATCTCTTAAATTTCTCTCATTTTGAGTCATGATTTTATTGTATTATCATTTACAT
Source organism: Iris pallida (assembly GCA_029216955.1). NCBI lineage: Eukaryota > Viridiplantae > Streptophyta > Magnoliopsida > Asparagales > Iridaceae > Iris > Iris pallida. The sequence continues at coordinate 12,366,516 of JANAVB010007200.1, read as the reverse complement.
CTCCTTGATTGAATTTGTAATTATTTAAATGAGATTGACTCTTTTCCATATTAATTTGTGAGCTTTTTATATGGATTTGTGAGTTTCTCTTGATGAGATTCATTGGATCATATTTATTCATTTTTCTTCTTTATGAATGATCATAATGATTGAGTAGTCCTAAACTATCTAATTTTGTAAATGTCAAGTTAATTTACTACTCTACTTCGACTACTCATGGATTATCACATAGTGTCTTTGCTATTTGAACTTTATTGGTCTTTCAGTTAGATGTAGCAAAGTTTGGATATTCCCGGTTGATGGGTACATATGTGATAAAACATGTCTAGTCCAAGCAAAGCATTAAATTAAATAATTCTTTCTTAATTAGATAATCATGGAAATGATATTTGTATTTTTATTTTTACTTTATTTTTGTGCTATATTTCTCTATCATCATGATTGTTCTTAATTGACTTTATTCTTTCTCATGATGACTTTTTCTCAAAGGATAACATACATTGATCTATCATATTTAAATATGAGATCCTTCTATATAGATTAATGTATGCCATCTTTTGATTATACGTGCTTAATTGGTATATTCTTCTAATTTTTCATCTTTAGCGGCTATTAATTAGATATCTCTTCTTGACTAAAGATGATATTATTCGTCTTTTAACAATATTGTAGCCTTATATGCATTGAGGAAATGGAAGAAATCCATAGTTGATTTACCCTTAAATCCTTTAGTTATATATTTTATGCTATAAATGCTTTGGAACTATATACGCATATTTTGAGGGGGAGCAAATCAACTGATTCAATTTATTTATACCCTTAAATATGTCATATACCGTGTTCATCATGGACCTATATTTCTTCAATTTCACATCCTATTATTGTGGTCATGATAATTATATTTTGTGAAGGATTTATAAGAGTTTATGTGATTGTTTTTATTATCTTGATTCTCTCTTTTATATGAGTTAAATATGTCATCTTGTTAAATATATTAACTTTCATATCTTATCTTGATGACTATTGTACTTTCATTGTTTTGGCTTTCCATATATGCTTAATTGATTTAGCTTTTCTTATTGAAGACTTACCTAAAACTTATGTTTATCTATATTGGTAATACTTTGAGGGGGAGCATTTAAGTCGACTGAATGTCTCTTTATCAAGTATTTTTCTCCTTTAGCTTCATGTTTATCTAAAAGGGTATTAATATAGTATGATTAGGAAATTGAGTTCAAATGCATGAACTTGGGTAAGCATATAGATTTTGCAAATAATGAAATTATTCTATATCAATTGCTCTATTTTACATTGATCATTTCTTTATTTTGTTCTACTATTTATTTATGCAGAATTTTGACTTTCAAATGGCTTTTTGATCAATATTTCAAGTTTATATTTCAATTGGTATTAAGTTTATACCTTCCAACTATCTCACTTGGTATTTTTTAATATCAATTACTTTGTAATTATCTAATCCTCATGGGCTTTTGACTGAAATCCTTGATTGAAATCTTTTATTTCAATTGGTATATCGTTTCCTTCCAAAACTAGAGTTTTAATTCATATAATATTATGTTTTGGAGTTTCTTTCTTGGATTTCAAGTTGGTAAAATATTTATTGACTGCTTTCAATTTTATTTGTTTTACCAACTATATTGTGTTTTGACAAGTTATTTCCATTTGGCACTCTATATTTGATATGTAGTTTCTATACTTGTCTTTACACACTTCTCCTATTGTTCTTCATTTAGTATTTCTTGATCATGATTGTCTATGCCTTCCACATGCTCTAATTTATGTACTTAAGATTGATTTTCTTTTATCTCTTAGTACGGGGGAGCCTATTTATGATCATGACAAAGGGGGAGAAGTAAGTTTAAGTATGTATTTATACTTTTAGTGATATTGCTTATATCTCTTGTAAATTAGTGATACATGCATCTATTGTATTCATACTAAACTTAACCGATTTGCCATAATCAAAAAGGGGAAGATTGTTGGCCCAATTATTGTATCATGTTTTTGAATATGGTTAATCTATTAAGTTTAGCATTTTATTATCACTAATTTTCATACTATTACTATAGCTTTTCTACTTATACTTATACCTTTGGTGATAGGTGCTTATGGTTTTACATATTAGGCATATGAGTTTTCATTATATATATTTAAATTTAATTGATTTACCAAAATCAAAACTATGTTTTGATTATGGTTATTCAATTAAGTTTAACATTATGATATCACTAATATTTATGCTATCACTATAGCTCTTATACTTAAACTTAGCATTGTCCTATCGTGCTTTATCTTATCATAATTGCTACTATGTATATTGCTTTGTTCGTCTAACATGTACATACAGAAAAGCAATAAGCAAGATCAATGTGGACATATGCAATGAAGAAATCATGGTGGACCAAAGACGATGGATCCCACAAGATTTCTCTGAACCACCCGACGACATCTCCGGAGCCACGCATCTATCAAGGAAAAGAAGCCATGCCATGCCATCATCATTTCAAGACTCTGAAGAAGCCTGCACCTGCTATAGTATTTCTAGAGTCCGTAATGAGTCTTAGGAATAATTGTAAACACAAAAAATGGATGGTAAATCGAAAGCTAGGGTAGAAATTAGCCCAAGATCATTTTCGACGGTATACCGGTTTATACCGACGGCATACCGATTTTTTTCACAGAAAGTTTCTGTCTACAAAATCGGCATACCGATGGCATGCCGGTCCATACCGACGTTATACCGATTTAGTAACGTTGAATTTCCAACGGTCGAATTCTAAGCATTTAATGATTCCAACAGCTATATTTCTAGTCGTTGCATTCCAAACCGACATACCGACGGCATGCCGGTTCATACCGACGGCATACCGGTTCACTGACTGAAAAGTTGCCTTTGAGCTCTTTTCAATGCTTTGGTTATAAATAGCCTTGAACCCCTTCATTCAAGGTTGATACTTTGAGCCTAAAAATTTCTAAACCACCAAAGCCTATACACAAACAACTCTACAAAGCTTTCATTTGCCATCCACAAATTGTGTTAGAGTTATTGAGTTGAAAATTAAGATCTTTATCTTATTGTACAAGGAGATCAAAACCTATTGTGAAAGGTTGAAGTTGGAGAGTCTTCGTATCCAAACTCTCGGTTGAAGTTGGAGATTCTTCGTATCCAAACTCTCGGTTGAAGTCGGAGAGGCCTTCGGATTAAAGCTCTCGTGTAAGAAGTTGGCGAGTTCTTCGGATCCAAACTCGTGTGTAACTATTTACTCAAATAGTGGATTAAAGCCGGAGAGAGGTCCGGGACTGGAGTGCCTCTTGGGAGGATACCAGGATATATCGTGTGTCGGTATTGTTATTGCTTTTTCTATTGCACTTATATTTTTAAATTGCCTATTAGCTTGTTCTAAGTGTTTGATTAGTTATGTCACGACCCGCACCCTAGACTAAGGGCACGAGAAGTGGGTACGTTCAGCCTACGCCACAGTGTCGGCGGTAGAACGCTGTCCTAGGTCAATCATCTAACAATATAAAGTACCTATAAAGTTTATACTCTCCGAATGGAGGTAACAAACAGAAAACAATCTCAATCACATCTAGGCTGAAGAATGAAAGATAGATAGACAGTAACTCAAAGAGAACAGTAGAATAGATGAAATAAGTCCAAGTGTCTAGGATAACATAACATCAGAATGTCAACTCATAATACAACAAGTCTAAGAGTCTATATATCTCAACATCTTAAAATACAACTCAGATGTGAGACAAAATGATAATACAGAAAAGATTGTCTAGCTAAACTAGCCTAGACTACTGGGGCAACATCCTCAGCTGCAGGTGGATCCTGCTAAGGGTCCACAACATAAGTATCATCTAGTCCTGCTCCATAATAGGTAGACACCAGGGCCTCATCCTCATCCTCTGTAATATTTTTAACAGGTCCAGTCAGGACAGGAACGAGCACAATACATCTCACACAGTGCATAGTATGATAGGAAATATAAAGCATGCGATAGAGTAAAATACAGGAAACGCTGAAAGAAGATACATGTAGCAAAAGAGATAACTGTAATGAAATATCTACTATAATAGAGAACTAGCAGTGTCTAGTGAGTCAGAGTAAAATATAGACATGTGAAATGACATAGGAGATTCATGGCTACAGCTAGGAGTGATTCATGACTATAGCTACTGGGGTAATATCCACATGACTATTTCCACTCCTCCATCCCCAATCAATACACAAAGATCCATTCAAGTTATGTTAAGATTCGTGATAAGCCCATAAATGGGAGATTCATGAGAGGCTCTGTGAGCATGAGAGTACATGAGTCACAAGCGATTCGTGAATCTATGAAAGCATAGAGATACATGATGATTCGTGAAAATCACAAACATGTTGTATCTGATGCTCCCGAGGGGGACAACCTCTCATAAAAAGATCCATATAGTACAAATCTATGATAACAATCGTGTCAGCATCAAGTAAAGTAATCTAGAGCAAGAATATAAATCCTGGCAAATATGAAACGGTCAGAGAATGTACGCGCCTGATAACTGAAGGTCTGAAGAAGATATACTATCTGAGGAGAGGTGTATGGCTCCTAATCAGAGCAATACAAGTCACAATGTATCCACAATGGTAAAAATAAAGTGTACAATGCATACTACATGATTCTAGGTCAATCTGGTCAAAAGTCAACTCTTGGTCAACTCTAATAGTCAAACTAGGTCACAGGAAGTCAAACTAAGTCAAATAAAGTCAAACAAGGTCAAACAAGTCAAGGTTAGTCAAATCTAGGTTAAAGTCAACTCCTGGTCAACATTCTAATCAAACTAGTCAAATACTAGTCAACATGATCAATCTGGGTCAAGTCTAGGTCAAACTTAGACCAACTAAGGTATTGGTCAAACAAAGACTAGTCAGTAAGGTAATTAGGTCGAACTGGAAATACAAACAAAATCAGGAAAATGGGGACTGTGTATAAGTAAATAGGTAAACTCGATTTCGTGTCCAAAACCCCACTAAGGTTCCAATCTAGTGGTTGGTAAGTGATGCCCCAAGGGTGTACGTGTCGTGTGTGTCAATGGGGGTTCACTACGCCACGACACGGCGTGTCCAGAGGTCAACAAACGCAATCGGGTAAGCACAGACACTGTGCAGTATCACAGCATCATGCACGTGTTCACGTGTCTCGTGCTCACAACACAGGACACGTGAAGTGTCGTGCTCGTGTCCCTTGGTTCTCCTAGGGTCAGGATACACACCTAGGACCCTGACACGCACCCACGTGTCGCCGTGTCCAAATGGGAAGCCCGTATCAGTCACCAAAAACACGACTGATACGCGTGTTTGGCACCGCATCGTACACGTATTCACGCGCCTCGTGGACACGACACGAGCCACGTGGGGCCTCGTGGTCATGCCCACGTGTAGCCCACGTGTTGGGCTACATACTCGTGTCACTATGAGGTGTCCTCGACTCGTGTCCGTGCGACACGAGTAGCGTGTCTAAGTCGAATTTTCGACTGAACTGTGCGCGTGCACTGCAGTGCGTGTCCAGTACGAGTGAGAATTCTTACTCGACACGACACGAGAAGTTGTGAGATTTTGGGGGCATGTTCGCAGACATTGCCCCCTTGTGTCCACCAATTTTCACGTGTCCTAGGTGCCTGTGCAGTGAGCACGAAGGGTGGGGTAGCAGGGCATGCACGCGAGTCTCGTGCAGTGAGTTCATGTCCGTTTTGGACACAGACACGACTCAGAAATGTGTTCAGTAAGTTAGGGTTGTGTCCTACATGTCTAGGGCTACCGGAAAATGTATTTTGTTTTACATTTTAATAAAAACAAATCCTTTGTGGCATTTCATCAAACAAGGTTTCCTAGTCTAGGATACGTGTCCGATACGGACACCAAACCAACTCAAAATCCTACCAAACTTGACCCACAGTTCCATGGTACCTAGATGCATTCTAATATGAAGAGAAAACACAATATTAACATGGTTTGAGGGTATTTACCTATTTGTGTGAAAACTTAAGAAAACACCAAGTAGGGGGGTGTCCTCTTCGCTTGGTGATGCCCAAAGCCCCTTAAATCCCCAATAGCAGGCCCTAAATAGTACCCTCTAGTGTAGGGGAGTCCAATGCAAGAAACTAGAGTGAATTTGGATAAAAATTGATCAAGTTATCAAGGTTTGAAGAAATAGGATTTTTCTAGGTTAAAATTCATGTAAAAATGTTCATGAATGATGTGAGGGGTTAATATAGGATGGTGTAGTGGTAGGGGGGTACCCCATGGCCGGCCATAGCAGGGGGGGTGTGTCCTTGACCTTTCTTCTAGGTTAAGGCAAGGACTTTCATGGCAAGGGGTGATATTTTGAGTGTTTAGTGGAAAATATCCAATAAAATGAATATCAAGATATTTTTCCTACTTTAACCAATGTAAATATCTATCCCCTTATCATTCTAGGTTAGTGGCTAACCTATGGATTAGGGTAGACTAGGTTAGGGACTAATCATGGTACTTAACCATAATTAAATAATAATAAAAATACATAAATCCAAATAATTCCAAATAAATCCTAGAAAATTACCAAAATACCTTTTAGGCTAAAATCACTAATTTAGTATTCTAAGCCTATGGTTAGGCTCACATGATCATGGTTAGTCTCTAGGTTATGAAAAACTAGGGTTTACACTAAGATTTTGCTAGTAAGTCACAAAGTCATAAGTCATGACTTTGGAAATGGTTTAACTTAACTAAAACCACCCAAAAATCATATTATGACTAAAATACCACTAATAAATAATAAAAATAATAATTTTTCAAAAATATCCCAATTTCAGAAACTGGGTGTTACAAGTCTACCCACCTTAAAATAATTTCGTCCTCGAAATTTAGATGGTCGTACTCCTCCTAGGTCAAACCTCCAACAATCAGGGACGAAGCTACTACCTAACAACATACAAGGTCAACAAGCAAAAATATGGGTAATAGACCTATACTGGGTCATGTCCAAAAATTGGTTGGCAATCTTAGGTCATAGGTTGTCCTTAAATCAAATCGAAATCAAAGTAAATCCATGGGGTAAATCAGGATGGAGCCTCGGGTCAGGAAAATCGTACTAAGTAAATGAAGCACACAATGGTATGCCTGAGTGGGACACTAAGGTCATGGGTATAGAGTGTCATGTCTAGGTCATGTATGTGAAATTAGTTTTGAGAAAACAACTAGTCTTATGCTCCTAATTTAAAAGTCACGGTAATGTGCCTACGATGATCATAATTTAGAGTGGAAAAGGTCTATGGCCTAAATAGAACCAAAAATTGTGATGAAATAGTAGTGTAAAGGACAGGTTAGGTGGGACAATCCTGGTTATGGGTATAGACTAGGAAGATAAGGAAACAATAAATCACAGGGCTAAAAGGGTTACCATTCTATGGTCAGTGCTACTCTATCAATTCTAAGTCAAAAGGCATACACATTCGTTTAAAGGAAATTCCTTGACAAAAGAAGTTATTCAAGGAATTATATTAATAGCTAAAGCTACTCCTACTCCTACTCCTACTCCTAAGTAAGAGATGAAGAAACAAACAACAATCGACAAAATCAAAAGGAACTACCAGGTCAAAACTGATCACTAATAAAGAACAGGTAGGAGCAGATGGAATTGGATTTTAAGATAGATATAATGAAGCAAGGTGGGAATGGAATTTAAAAGAACAGAACCTGCAAGCACATCGCCAACTGCCTGAGCATCCTCAACTGTCATGGCGTAAGCACGCCCCTGCTGACCTCTTCCAGCCTGCTGTTGAAACTGCAAAAATCTCTGCTGCTGTGGCTGTAACGGTCCTCTCTGCTGCTGTCCTACCGGAGCCTTGGCTCCTGCTCCTGGTGCTGCTCCCTGTGCTACTCTGTCTGTGAACTGGGAACACTCCCTGACCTGGTGGTCTGCTGCCCCACATAGTAGGCACCAGCCCAACCTCTTCCTACACTCTCCCCATCCATGTCCCGATTTCTTACAGTAGGGACAACTGGTAGTATGCTGTCTCGGGGCCTGTTGCTGCTACCTCGGCTGCTGATACTGCTGTGGCTGCCTCTGCTGATGCTGATAGTGAGGCCTCTTGGCCTGACCTCTACTGCTGCCTGCTCCCTGTGTATCACGGCCCCTCTTGAGCTTCAGCTCAAGATCATCCTCAGCTGCCATCGCTCCTGCTAGGATCTCCTCAAAGGTGGCACTCCTGTCACTCTTGGTCAAGGACTTGACCTCCTTGACCAAGCCTTTCCTGAAGCTCATCGCCTTCGATGTCTCGCTAAGGCCCTCCACGAATCTGCTCAACCGACAAAACTTACCGGAGTACTCCTCTACAGTCTGGTTCCCCTGAACCAGGTTCTCGAACTGGGTCTCCAAAGCACCGACTGCCTGATCCGGGAAAAACTTTCCCTTGAAGAGCTCCTTAAAAACTCTCCATGTCTGCCCTGGAGTACCTACTCTCGGGTCCGTCTGATACCAGGTACGGGCAAGATCCCGTATCTGGCTGGCTGCTGCCTCTATCTGTAGTTCGGCTGGTATCTCCGCCAGTCGGAAAATCTCCTCAATGTGCTCAATCCAGTCATCAGCATAAAGATTTCCCACTGTCCCCAAGAAGTCCCTGGGGTTCATCTTCTTGAAGTCCTGAATGCCCAGAATCCTCTGCTGTCGCGGCTGTCCCAATCCTCTCTGTTGCTGGACAGCCAACCTCTCCACCGTCGCTCTAGCCAGCTGATGGACCTCATCTATGCCCCTGATAAACTCCGTCGTATGACGCTGCTGCTAGGCCTACTGCGTCTCTAGGAAATGCTGGAAGTATGAAAATATCTGTGCAGCATCCACTAATCCAGATGGCATCGGCGGTTGGAACTGCTGCTGGTGCTGCTGAAACTGTGGCTGACGAAATTGCGGAGGAGGCATGTCTGGGGTAGCTGGGATGGTCCCCCGAACAAGTAGAGGTGCACCCCCAAATGTGGCAGAAGCTCCCACATGAGCTGGAGTAAGGGGAGCTGTTGTTCCCGGGTCCTGGTGAGCTGGACGAGAGGTGGCAGACCTCTCAGTGGTGTCACCTGGACCGAGACGCTGTGATCGTGTCTCCACCATCCTGAAGACATATCAATAAGGAAGTCAATAACGTTACAAGGATGATAGTATCAAAGGACAATATGAAATAAATTATACAGATTTGAACAAAAGTCAGTAGATTCAAATCCATAGAAATTTCCTAATTGTAATTGAGTATCCACTCTCTCTAAGCCTATTCCTTAAATCCTATCACAGGCTGTAGTGATACTCTAGTTCGAATACCACTACATAAACTCGACCTGCATGGGCCACCACTAAAAACGTGTCACGACCCGCACCCTAGAGTAAGGGCCCGAGAAGTGGGTACGTCCAGCCTACGCCGCAGTGTCGACGGTAGAACGCTGTCCTAGGTCAATCATCTAACAATATAAAGTACCTGTACAGTTTATACTCTTCGAATGGAGGTGACAAACAGAAAACAATCTCAATCACATCTAGGCTGAAGAATGAAAGATAGATATACAGTAACTCAAAGAGAACAGTAGAATAGATGAAATAAGTCCAAGTGTCTAGGATAACATAACATCAGAATGTCAACTCATAATACAACAAGTCTAAGAGTCTATATATCTCAACATCTCAAAATACAACTCAGATGTGAGACAAAATGATAATACAGAAAAGACTGTCTAGCTAAACTAGCCTAGACTACTGGGGCAACATCCTCAGCTGCAGGTGGATCCTGCTGAGGGTCCACAACATAAGTATCATCTAGTCCTGCTCCATAATAGGTAGACACCAGTGCCTCATCCTCATCCTCTGTAATATTTTCAACAGGTCCAGTCAGGACAGGAATGAGCACAATACATCTCACGCAGTGCATAGTATCATAGAAAATATAAAGCATACAATAGAGTAAAATACAGGAAACACTGAAAGAAGATACATGTAGCAAAAGAGATAATTGTAATGAAATATCTACTATAATAGAGAACTAGCAGTGTCTAGTGAGTCAGAGTAAAATATAGACATGTGAAATGGCATAGAAGATTCATGGCTACAGCTACGAGGGATTCATGACTATAGCTACTGGGGTAATATCCACATGACTATTTCCACTCCCCCATCCCCAATCAATACACAAGGATCCATTCAAGTTATGTTAAGATTCATGATAATCCCATAAATAGAAGATTCATGAGAGGCTCTGTGAGCATGAGAGTACATGAGTCACAAGCGATTCGTGAATCTATGAAAGCATAGAGATACATGATAATTCGTGAAAAGCACAAACATGTTGTATCTGATGCTCCCAAGGGGGATAACATCTCATGAAAAGATCCATATAGTACCAATCCATGATAACAATCGTGTCAGCATCAAGTAAAGCAATCTAGAGCAAGAATATAAATCCTGGCAAATATGAAACGGTCAGAGAATGTACTCGCCTGATAACTGAATGTCTGAAGAAGATATACTATCTGAGGAGAGGTGTATGGCTCCTAATCAGAGCAATACAAGTCACAATGTATCCACAATGGTAAAAATAAAGTGTACAATGCATACTACATGATTCTAGGTCAATCTGGTCAAAAGTCAACTCTTGGTCAACTCTAATAGTCAAACTAGGTCACATGAAGTCAAAATAAGTCAAATAAAGTCAAACAAGGTCAAACAAGTCAAGGTTAGTCAAATCTAGGTTAAAGTCAACTCCTGGTCAACATTCTAATCAAACTAGTCAAATACTAGTCAACATGATCAATCTGGGTCAAGTCTAGGTCAAACTTAGACCAACTAAGGTATTGGTCAAACAAAGACTAGTCAGTAAGATAATTAGGTCGAACAAGACTAGTCAATAAGGTAATTAGGTCAAACATGGTCAAACTAGTTAAACTAGTCAAAGTTAGGTCAACACTCGTCAAATAGTTAGGTTTTAGTCAAACTAGTCAAACTAGTCATTTTAGGTAAATCCTAGTCAATTCTAGGTTAACTAGGTCAAATTTGACCTAAGGTTGACTTTGGTCAACCCTTAGTCAACAAGGGTCAACTAATAGGTGTTTAGGTCATTAGGTCCAATAGGGTTAGCCCAAAAGCGATAGGCTAGCAACCTAGGCCATAGGCTAGATAACCTATAGGTTTCCATATAAACTATATTTATAAGTCATATATATATATCTATATATATAGATATACTAGTCTACCTACTACATATATATATATATATATATATATATCAATATATGTGAATACTCTATAATAATACAATCACACTCACATATATATATATATCTTATATATATATATATATATATATATATATATATATATATATATATATATATATATATATATATATATACATGCACATAACTATATAGGCCTATAGACTAAGTATACTCATATATCATATAGGTACCTATATATAGATACCATATATAATCTAATACAATATATATATATATATATATATAACATATATATATATATATATATATATATATATATATATATATATATATATATACATATATATATACAATACAATATATAGAGAGAGAGAGAATTAGAGTGAGGGAGAGAGTTAACAGTGAGAGAGAGAGGGAGACTGCTGGACAGTGAATGGGGGGGGGGGATTTCCAGTTTCTGGAACCAGAAAACAGCCCCAACCCACACACACAAATACACACACACACACCCATACTAAACATACATGTATATACACATGTATATACATGTATACAATCTAAAAACTCACCCACACACACACATACATATATACTACCTATATATATACTAAAAATATACAATTACATGTACTAATCATATCAAAAATAGATTTGAAACTCACTTTTAGAAAACTGGAAATACAAACAAAATCAGGAAAATGGGGACTGTGTATAAGTAAATAGGTAAACTCGATTTCGTGTCCAAAACCCTACTAAGGTTCCAATCTAGTAGTTGGTAAGTGATGCCCCAAGGGTGTACGTGTCGTGTGTGTCAATGGGGGTTCACCACGACACGACACGGCGTGTCCAGAGGTCAACAAACGCAATCGGGTAAGCACAGATACTGTGCAGTGTCACAGCATCGTGCACGTGTTCACGTGTCTCGTGCTCACGATATAGGACACGTGAAGTGTCGTGCTCGTGTCCCTTGGTTCTCCTAGGGTCAGGCTACACACCTAGGACCCTGACACGCACCCACGTGTCGCCGTGTCCAAATGGGAAGCCCGTATCAGTCACCAAAAACACGACTGATACGCGTGTTTGGCACCGCGTCGTGCACGTGTTCACGCGCCTCGTGGACACGACACGAGCCACGTGGGGCCTCGTGGTCATGCCCACGTATAGCCCATGTGTTGGGCTACACACTCGTGTCACTACGAGGTGTCCTCGACTCGTGTCCGTGCGACACGAGTCGCGTGTCTAAGTCGAATTTTTGACTGAACTGTGCGCGTGCACTACAGTGCGTGTCCAGTGCGAGTGAGATTTCTCACTCGACACGACACGAGAAGTTGTGAGATTTTGGGGGCATGTTCGCAGACATTGCCCCCTCGTGTCCACCAATTTTCACGTGTCCTAGGTACCTGTGCAGTGAGCACGAAGGGTGGGGTAGCAGGGCATGCACGCGAGTCTCGTGCAGTGAGTTCGTGTCCGTTTTGGACACGGACACGACTCAGAAATGTGTTCAGTAAGTTAGGGTTGTGTCCTACATGTCTAGGGCTACCAGAAAATGTATTTTGTTTTACATTTTAATAAAAACAAATCCTTTGTGGCATTTCATCAAACAAGGTTTTCTAGTCTAGGATACGTGTCCGATACGGACACCAAACCAACTCAAAATCCTACCAAACTTGACCCACAGTTCCATGGTACCTAGATGCATGCAAATATGAAGAGAAAACACAATATTAACATAGTTTGAGGGTATTTACCTATTTGTGTGAAAAGTCAAGAAAACACCAAGTAGGGGGGTGTCCTCTTCGCTTGGTGATGCCCAAAGCCCCTTAAATCCCTAATAGCAGGCCCTAACTAGTACCCTCTAGTGTAGGGGAGTCCAATGCAAGAAACTAGAGTGAATTTGGATAAAAATTGATCAAGTTATCAAGGTTTGAAGAAATGGGATTTTTCTAGGTTAAAATTCATGTAAAAATGTTCATGAATGATGTGAGGGGTTAATATAGGATGGTGTAGTGGTAGGGGGGTACCCCATGGCCGGCCATAGCAAGGGGGGGTGTGTCCTTGACCTTTCTTCTAGGTTAAGGCAAGGACTTTCATGGCAAGGGGTGATATTTTGAGTGTTTAGTGGAAAATATCCAATAAAATGAATATCAAGATATTTTTTCTACTTTAACCAATGTAAATATCTATCCCCTTATCATTCTAGGTTAGTGGGTAACCTATGGATTAGGGTAGACTAGGTTAGGGACTAATCATGGTACTTAACCATAATTAAATAATAATAAAAACACATAAATCCAAATAATTCCAAATAAATCCTAGAAAATTACCAAAATACCTTTTAGGCTAAAATCACTAATTTGGTGTTCTAAGCCTATGGCTAGGCTCACATGATCATGGTTAGTCTCTAGGTTATGAAAAACTAGGGTTTATACTAAGATTTTGCTAGTAAGTCACAAAGTCATAAGTCATGACTTTGGAAATGGTTTAACTTAACTAAAACCACCCAAAAATCATATTATGACTAAAATACCACTAATAAATAATAAAAAAAATAATTTTTCAAAAATATCCCAATTTTAGAAACTGGGTGTTACAAGTCTACCCACCTTAAAATAATTTCGTCCTCGAAATTTAGATGGTCGTACTCCTCCTAGGTCAAACCTCCAACAATCAGGGACGAAGCTACTACCTAACAACATACAAGGTCAACAAGCAAAAATATGGGTAATAGACCTATACTGGGTCATGTCCAAAAATTGGTTGGCAATCTTAGGTCATAGGTTGTCCTTAAATCAAATTGAAATCAAAGTAAATCCATGGGGTAAATCAGGATGGAGCCTCGGGTCAGGAAAATCGTACTAAGTAAATGAAGCACACAATGGTATGCCTGAGTGGGACACTAAGGTCATGGGTATAGAGTGTCATGTCTAGGTCATGTATGTGAAATTAGTTTTGAGAAAACAACTAGTCTTGTGCTCCTAATTTAAAAGTCACGGTAATGTGCCTACGATGATCATAATTTAGAGTGGGAAAGGTCTATGGCCTAAATAGAACCAAAAATCGTGATGAAATAGTAGTGTAAAGGACAGGTTAGGTGGGACAATCCTGGTTATGGGTATAGACTAGGAAGATAAGGAAACAATAAATCACAGGGCTAAAAGGGTTACCATTCTATGGTCAGTGCTACTCTATCAATTCTAAGTCAAAAGGCATACACATTCCTTTAAAGGAAATTCCTTGACAAAAGAAGTTATTCAAGGAATTATATTAATAGCTAAAGCTACTCCTACTCCTACTCCTACTCCTAAGTAAGAGATGAAGAAACAAACAACAATCGACAAAATCAAAAGGAACTACCAGGTCAAAACTGATCACTAAATAAAGAACAGGTAGGAGCAGATGGAATTGGATTTTAAGATAGATATAATGAAGCAAGGTGGGAATGGAATTTAAAAGAACAGAACCTGCAAGCACATCGCCAACTGCCTGAGCATCCTCAACAGTCATGGCGTAAGCACGCCCCTGCTGACCTCTTCCAGCCTGCTGCTGAAACTGCAAAAATCTCTGCTGCTGTGGCTGTAACGGTCCTCTCTGCTGCTGTCCTACCGGAGCCTTGGCTCCTGCTCCTGGTGCTGCTCCCTGTGCTACTCTACCTGTGAACTGGGAACACTCCCTAAGCTGGTGGTCTGCTGCCCCACATAGTAGGCACCAGCCCAACCTCTTCCTGCACTCTCCCCATCCATGTCCCAATTTCTTACAGTAGGGACAACTGGTAGTCTGCTGTCTCGGGGCCTGCTGCTGCTGCCTCGGCTGCTGATACTGCTGTGGCTGCCTCTGCTGATGCTGATAGTGAGGCCTCTTGGCCTGACCTCCACTGTTGCCTGCTTCCTGTGTATCACGACCCCTCTTGAGCTTCAGCTCAAGATCATCCTCAGCTGCCATCGCTCCTGCTAGGATCTCCTCAAAGGTGGTACTCCTGTCACTCTTGGTCAAGGACTTGACCTCCTTGACCAAGCCTTTCCTGAAGCTCCTCGCCTTCGATGTCTCGCTAAGGCCCTCCACGAATCTGCTCAACCGGCAAAACTCACCGGAGTACTCCTCTACAGTCTGGTTCCCCTGGACCAGGTTCTCGAACTGGGTCTCCAAAGCACCGACTGCCTGATCCGGGAAAAACTTTCCCTTGAAGAGCTCCTTAAAAACTCTCCATGTCTTCCCTGGAGTGCCTACTCTCGGGTCCGTCTGATACCAGGTACGGGCAAGATCCCGCATCTGGCTGGCTGCTGCCTCTATCTGTAGTTCGGCTGGTATCTCCGCCAGTCGGAAAATCTCCTCAATGTGCTCAATCCAGTCATCAGCATAAAGAATTCCCTCTGTCCCCAAGAAGTCCCTGGGGTTCATCTTCTTGAAGTCCTGAATGCCCGGAATCCTCTGCTGTCGCGGCTGTCCCAATCCTCCCTGTGGCTGGACAGCCAACCTCTCCACCGTCGCTCTAGCCAGCTGATGGACCTCATCTATGCCCCTGGTAAACTCCGTCGTATGACGCTGCTGCTGGGCCTGCTGCGTCTCTAGGAAATGCTGGAAGTATGAAAACATCTGTGCAGCATCCACTAATCCAGATGGCATCGGCGGTTGGAACTGCTGCTGGTGCTGCTAAAACTGTGGCTGACGAAACTGCGGAGGAGGCATATCTGGGGTAGCTGGGATGGTCCCCCGAATAAGTAGAGGTGCACCCCTAAATGTGGCAGAAGCTCCCACATGAGCTGAAGTAAGGGGAGTTGTGGTTCCCGGGTCCTGGTGAGCTGGACGAGAGGTGGCAGACCTCTCAGTGGTGTCACCTGGACCGAGACGCTGTGATCGTGTCTCCACCATCCTGAAGACAGATCAATAAGGAAGTCAATAACGGTACAAGGATGATAGTATCAAAGGACAATATGAAATAAATTATACAGATTTGAACAAAAGTCAGTAGATTCAAATCCATAGAAATTTCCTAATTGTGATTGAGTATCCACTCTCTCTAAGCCTATTCCTTAAATCCTATCACAGGCTGTAGTGATACTCTAGTTCGAATACCACTACATAAACTCGACCTGCATGGGCCACCACTAAAAATGTGTCACGACCCGCACCCTAGAGTAAGGGCACGAGAAGTGGGTACGTCCAGCCTACGCCGCAGTGTCGGCGGTAGAACGCTGTCCTAGGTCAATCATCTAACAATATAAAGTACCTGTACAGTTTATACTCTTCGAATGGCGGTGACAAACAGAAAACAATCTCAATCACATCTAGGCTGAAGAATGAAAGATAGATAGACAGTAACTCAAAGAGAACAGTAGAATAGATGAAATAAGTCCAAGTGTCTAGGATAACATAACATCAGAATGTCAGCTCATAATACAATAAGTCTAAGAGTCTATATATCTCAACATCTCAAAATACAACTCAGATGTGAGACAAAATGATAATACAGAAAAGACTGTCTAGCTAAACTAGCCTAGACTACTGGGGCAACATCCTCAGCTGCAAGTGGATCCTGCTGAGGGTCCACAACATAAGTATCATCTAGTCCTGCTCCATAATAGGTAGACACCAGTGCCTCATCCTCATCCTCTGTAATATTTTCAATAGGTCCAGTCAGGACAGGAATGAGCACAATACATCTCACGCAGTGCATAGTATCATAGAAAATATAAAGCATACAATAGAGTAAAATACAGAAAACACTGA
Organism: Iris pallida; assembly: GCA_029216955.1. Taxonomy (NCBI): domain Eukaryota; kingdom Viridiplantae; phylum Streptophyta; class Magnoliopsida; order Asparagales; family Iridaceae; genus Iris; species Iris pallida. Next base: position 12,349,532 of record JANAVB010007200.1, on the reverse strand, counting down.
AAGAAGATACATGTAGCAAAAGAGATAACTGTAATGAAATATCTACTATAATAGAGAACTAGCAGTGTCTAGTGAGTCAGAATAAAATATAGACATGTGAAATAGCATAGAAGATTCATGGCTACAGCTACGAGGGATTCATGACTATAGCTACTGGGGTAATATCCACATGACTATTTCTACTACCCCATCCCCAATCAATACACAAGGATCCATTCAAGTTATGTTAAGATTCGTGATAAGCCCATAAATGGGAGATTCATGAGAGGCTCTGTGAGCATAAGAGTACATGAGTCACAAGCGATTCGTGAATCTATGAAAGCATAGAGATACATGATGATTCATGAAAAGCACAAACATGTTGTATCTGATGCTCCCGAGGGGGATAACATCTCATGAAAAGATCTATATAGTACCAATCCATGATAACAATCGTGTCAGCATCAAATAAAGTAATCTAGAGCAAGAATATAAATCCTGGCAAATATGAAACGGTCAGAGAATGTACTCGCCTGATAACTGAATGTCTGAAGAAGATATACTGTCTGAGGAGAGGTGTATGGCTCCTAATCAGAGCAATACAAGTCACAATGTATCCACAATGGTAAAAATAAAGTGTACAATGCATACTACATGATTCTAGGTCAATCTGGTCAAAAGTCAACTCTTGGTCAACTCTAATAGTCAAACTAGGTCACATGAAGTCAAAATAAGTCAAATAAAGTCAAACAAGGTCAAACAAGTCAATGTTAGTCAAATCTAGGTTAAAGTCAACTCTTGGTCAACATTCTAATCAAACTAGTCAAATACTAGTCGACATGATCAATCTGGGTCAAGTCTAGGTCAAACTTAGACCAACTAAGGTATTGGTCAAACAAAGACTAGTCAGTAAGGTAATTAGGTCGAACAAGACTAGTCAATAAGGTAATTAGGTCAAACATGGTCAAACTAGTTAAACTAGTCAAAGTTAGGTCAACACTCGTCAAATAGTTAGGGTTTTAGTCAAACTAGTCATTTTAGGTAAATTCTAGTCAATTCTAGGTTAACTAGGTCAAATTTGACCTAAGGTTGACTTTGGTCAACCCTTAGTCAACAAGGGTCAACTAATAGGTGTTTAGGTTATTAGGTCCAATAGGGTTAGCCCAAAAGCCATAGGCTAGCAACCTAGGCCATAGGCTAGATAACCTATAGGTTTCCATATAAACTATATTTATAAGTCATATATATATATCTATATATATAGATATACTAGTCTACCTATATATATATATATCTTATATATATATATATATATATATATATATATATATATATATATATATATATATATATATATATATATATATATACATGCACATAACTATATAGGCCTATAGACTAAGTATACTCATATATCATATAGGTACCTATATATAGATACCATATATAATCTAATACAATATATATATATATAATATATATATATATATATATATATATATATATATATATATATATATTTTATATATATATATATATATATATATATATATATATATATATATATATATATATATATATATATATATATATATATATTTTATATATATATATATATATATATATATATATATATATATATATATATATATATATATATAAAATATATATATATATATATATATATATATATATATATATATATATATATATATATATATATATATATATATATACAATCTAAAAACTCACCCACACACACACATACATATACTACCTATATATATACTAAAAATATACAATTACATGTACTAATCATATCAAAAATAGATTTGAAACTCACTTTTAGAAAACTGGAAATACAAACAAATCAGGAAAATGGGGACTGTGTATAAGTAAATAGGTAAACTCGATTTCGTGTCCAAAACCCCACTAAGGTTCCAATCTAGTAGTTGGTAAGTGATGCCCCAAGGGTGTACGTGTCGTGTGTGTCAATGGGGGTTCACCACGACACGACACGGCGTATCCAGAGGTCAACAAACGCAATCGGGTAAGCACAGATACTGTACAGTGTCACAGCATCGTGCACGTGTTCACGTGTCTCGTGCTCACGACACAGGACACGTGAAGTGTCGTGCTCGTGTCCCTTGGTTCGCCTAGGGTCAGGCTACGCACCTAGGACCCTGACACGCACCCATGTGTCACCGTGTCCAAATAGGAAGCCCGTATCAGTCACCAAAAACACGACTGATACGCGTGTTTGGCACCGCGTCGTGCACGTGTTCACGCGCCTCGTGGACATGACACGAGCCACGTGGGGCCTCGTGGTCATGCCCACGTGTTGGGCTACACACTCGTGTCACCACGAGGTGTCCTTGACTCGTGTCCGTGCGACACGAGTCGCATGTCTAAGTCAAATTTTCGACTGAACTGTGCGCGTGCACTGCAGTGCGTGTCCAGTGCGAGTGAGATTTCTCACTCGACACGATACGAGAAGTTGTGAGATTTTGGGGGCATGTTCGCAGACATTGCCCCTTCGTGTCCACCAATTTTCACGTGTCCTAGGTGCCTGTGCATGGAGCACGAAGGGTGGGGTAGCAGGGCATGCACGCGAGTCTCGTGGAGTGAGTTCGTGTCCATTTTGGACACGGACACGACTCGGAAATGTGTTCAGTAAGTTAGGGTTGTGTCCTACATGTCTAGGGCTACCAGAAAATGTATTTTGTTTTACATTTTAATAAAAACAAATCCTTTGTGGCATTTCATCAAACAAGGTTTCCTAGTCTAGGATACGTGTCTGATACGGACACCAAACCAACTCAAAATCCTACCAAACTTGACCCACAGTTCCATGGTACCTAGATGCATGCAAATATGAAGAGAAAACACAATATTAACATGGTTTGAGGGTATTTACCTATTTGTGTGAAAACTCAAGAAAATACCAAGTAGGGGGGGTGTCTCCTCTTCTCTTGGTGATGCCCAAAGCCCCGCAAATCCTTAATAGCAGGCCCTAACTAGTACCCTCTAGTGTAGGGGAGTCCAATGCAAGAAACTAGAGTGAATTTGGATCAAAATTGACCAAGTTATCAAGGTTTGAAGAAATAGGATTTTTCTAGGTTAAAATTCATGTAAAAATGTTCATGAATGATGTGAGGGGTTAATATAGGATGGTGTAGTGGTAGGGGGGTACCCCATGGCCGGCCATAGCAAGGGGGGGTGTCCTTGACCTTTCTTCTAGGTTAAGGCAAGGACTTTTATGGCAAGGGGTGATATTTTGAGTGTTTAGTGGAAAATATCCAATAAAGTGAATATCAAGATATTTTTCCTACTTTAACCAATGTAAATATCTATCCCCTTATCATTCTAGGTTAGTGGCTAACCTATGGATTAGGGTAGACTAGGTTAGGGACTAATCATGGTACTTAACTATAATTAAATAATAATAAAAACACATAAATCTAAATAATTCCAAATAAATCCTAGAAAATTACCAAAATACCCTTTAGGCTAAAATCACTAATTTGGTGTTCTAAGCCTATGGCTAGGCTCACATGATCATGGTTAGTCTCTAGGTTATGAAAAACTAAGGTTTACACTAAGGTTTTGCTAGTAAGTCACAAAGTCATAAGTCATGACTTTGGAAATGGTTTAACTTAACTAAAACCACCCAAAAATCATATTATGACTAAAATACCACTAATAAATAATAAAAATAATAATTTTTCAAAAATATCCCAATTTCAGAAACTGGGTGTTACAAGTTAGCTTGACCCTATTCACCCCCCTCTAGGGTTCCTACAAATCTCGCACCACGTATGTAGCTGACCCATAAAATAGGCACGCCCCTCTTCTCTTCCTACAGTAGTCACACATATGTCCAAGCTTCCTACAGAAGGTATAAGTAGGAACTTTCTCAACTGACCTCTGCTGAACAAGAGTCTGGACTGGATAGGCTGGACTAGAGTGATAGTCTGGGTGCTCATGGGGCTCTAGGTATACACTGCTCCTCGTCCTCTTAGAACTAGGCTCCCTTCCTGAATGTACCAAATCCTACAGTAGTTGGATCACGTGGCCTTGCTCCCTCAGGATCTCAGCCTGAACTCTCTGTGTCTCCAACACATCCCGGAGAAGTCTGGATATCTGAGCTCTGTCAGAAAACAAACATACCGAGGGTATGGTATGGGGTACCACTCCTAGAGGCAGAGAAGGAGGCTGGGAAAGACTCTCAGTCTCAGATGAGACTGCAGCTCTCTCCTAATTAACAGGTGGTGGAGAGAAACTCTCTGGTGAGGATGATAACACCTCCTCGATGGCGGGAGGTACCACTACCCTTGGGTCAGTCTGAGGGGTCACTACCTCCTGAGCAATAGAAGGTTAGAGCATGCTCCTAATCATATACGGAGCTGCAACGGCTATCAGACGACGAGCTCGGGTTATAGGTGCCATACTGAAAAAGTTAAAGGAAAATCAATCATCAAAGGCTGTAATGTAGTCTATTATTCTATATGAAAACTAGTAAATATAAACAATAGAGAACCAGCTACAAGGTTCACTACTCTAAAGCCAGGGCTATACTATCATTCCTAAGCTAAAGGCCTAATCACAAGTCATCAAATCATCTTACTAAGAAAGAGTTAAAACTAATGAAGTTTTACAAAGAATTAGACTAGTTAACTAAAGTTATCCCTACTCCTAAGTTATTTGATGATGGAAAACAATTTTTTTTAAACAGAAGTGTAATGGAAGAGGTGATACTTTAAGAAACTTCTCAAGATATAATCTGATAATCACATGCGTCTGTCCAAAATCATGATACTCAGAATCCTCGCCACCCTACTAAGCAAGGCTGCGAAGAACGGTAGAGTCCATAACTGGGTATGCATCTCTATGATCATGTCGTCTGGAATCCTCGCTATGCCGACTAGTATAGCTGCGAAAAATTCTAAATCTCTTGATCAAGATATATACATCCGAAGTCAGGTCCCTATGTTCTTGCCACGTCGGCTAATATAGCTGTGGTAAACTCTAGGTTCCATAAAAAAGTAGACGTTTTACCATCCCTGTTATTTTCATCAACATATGTCATCAGAAGATACCGAAACTTGTGAGCACCCTGAATTTTGGGTTGATTTTTTTTAATTTTTTTGATTGAATTAGTTTCAATAAATAATTTATTCTGTTTAATTTATCTTTAAATGTACTTTTCCATGCCTTTGATATTTGGAGTGTCAGGGATATTCATCTCTGGAAACTTTCTTCATGAGTTTTGTAGTGGACATGATTACCTTCATTTTGGTATATAATGTCCCACTGAAACTTGTTCCCTTGTACTCTTTCTGCCTCACACAACTTCGGGTCAATTTATAACATTTGATCATTTATTGATTTTTTCACTTTTATCCTTGATCATCATATGCACGTTACCGTGACTTTTAATTTGGGAGCACAAGACTAGTCATTTTCTTGAAACCAACTTCTCATGCATGATCTACTCGAGATACTCTTCACCCATGACCTTCGTGTCCCACTCAAACACACCATCTTGTGCTTTATTTGCTTCGCACAATTTTTGGGTCAATTTAGGCCAATTAATTATCCACCGTAATATGTGACCTGACTTCCAATTTAATTTCGGGACCCGACATCGATCCAACCTAGCCGACCCAAAATATGGACATGACCCACATGAAGCCTACTACCCACATGACACTTGTGTCCCATTTATTGGAGTCCCCACATGTTACTTATTTACCCATGATCTTAAACACTTATTTAAATTTAAATATTGCACCATGTCTGATTTTGATCCGACCCGGCTCAACCGAACCCAGTCCAAGCTTCATATTACCCCCTCTCATGACACCCTCACTCTCCTTGCCCTTGAAAAAATATTAAATACCTAGTTTTTCTACTTCAATATTTAATGGATATTCCATGATATAAATCCCTAAAGGAATGATATATTCTCTACATTAAATCCTAGCCCTCAATTTCATACATCTACATAACCACCCTCCATCATCCATAGCAGCCAACACAAAATTTCCCCCACCCTCTCATTCATGGTCGGCCCTAACTTCAATATTCTTTTTCTCTCTCCTCCCTTAATAACAACATAACACACAACTATTATTACACTCTCACTCACCTCTCTCTCCCTCCAACTCTCCTTACACACGTACACCAGCATCATTCTCTTCCTCCGCGAGCTTAACCCGAGCTCCACCACCCGAGCTCTTCCCTCCACCTCCTTAATGGCCAAGCATCGCCACCACCCTGGCCGAACCATCTTATTTCCTCCTTCCGAGCACCAACTCCTCCCCTCCTCCTTCTTCACATCGTCAACCCTCACCCACACCATCATAGCCCACCACCACCACCGAACCATCCCGAGCGACCACAACCGTCGCCCTCATCGTGCGTGGCCGCCGTCGTGGCCATGCTGCCGGGCCAGGCCAGGCCGTGCAGCCCCCCGCAACTGCAGCAGCAGCGAGCATGCATAGTGTGGCCGGAATGGCCTACAAGCCGCGTGCACAGGCACTGCCGTCGGCCGCCGCTGCCGTAGGCGGCCCCCCACCGACTGGACGAGCACCGGCGACCCCCCTAGATGCGTCGCCTTCCTCCCCGACGTGACGTATAGGAGATTCGCACGTCTTGTACGGAATCCCGTCGACGCGCGCGCGAACGAGATCCAGAAATGGCGCCTCGTCGCAGCAACTTTGTACACATTTTTCGAGAAATCCGACCGTTGGATCTGCGTTTTCTTTACTCTGTCACATTTCGGTATATCTATCTCCATATCTGTCAAGTTTCGTCCGTTGACTTTATCGTTCGATACATTAAAATCGGCCACCAAGTTGATCGTTTAAATTGTATAATTTTTGGACAGTTTTGTGGAGCCAACTTCGTCAGCTCGTACCTCCTCCACCGCAGCTCCATTTGGAGTGCTACCAGTTCTTGTGCATAGCTGGTATAACCCTCTTCCTATCCCTCCAGTTTAGTTTTATTATGAGCTTGTTTGATTGGTTGAATTCGATGCCAAAGTTGGCTGTCCAAATTCAAAATTTTTAACTTGTAAAATTTTATTTTTGAACACGGGACTCCAGATTTCATTTTTGACACCACCACTAGACTCGTAGCATCATTCTGGCACGTTTTCATATATAATTTGTTAGATTTGGAGGACGTGGGCCTTGACACGCATTTCGGTACAAAGTGGGCCCCACAATCCGGGTCAACGGGACTTTTTGACGCCGGCTCATCGAAATCCAATTCCGGATATACCGTTGAGTTCGTATCGTCATTCTGGACTTGTTGACGTATAATTTGCTAATTTTTTAGGACACTGGCTCCGACACACTTTTTCTTGCAAATCGGATTCCAATATCCGGGTCAACGGACCAATCTGAGATCGGGTCATCAGAATCCAATTTCGGATATACCGTTGAGTTTGTATCGTCATTCTAGATTTGTGGACATATAATTATTTAGGTTTAGTGCACTCTTATTTTGACACGTTTTTTAGGTGCAAAGTGGGTCCGACACGGACATCGTTTTGACCCGAAATTATCTTTTTGCTTCTGTGTCCAAATTGGACTTATGGACAGGCTATTCTAGCTATTTCGACCACTCTGGACACGTTAGTAATGGTTGTTTTACCATCCGACAACATCTGTAGGTTTTTACCATATTATTATAATCTTTCTCTTTTTGTGGTATTTTGAGATCCGTCGATTCCAGTAATTTTATATCACCGAAATTGACCATGTGTCTATGTAGATGATTATAGAGACTATCTTTGACCCTGTTTGATCATGGTTGACTACTTTGATTGAACGTCAAAGTAGAGTGAATATTTGACCTAGGTTAGACTAGTTTTGACCTAAAGTTGACCTAGGGTTGACCAGAGTTGACCAGTTGACCAAAAGTCAACTGTAAGTCAACCCTTGACTTATCTTGACCTAGTTTGACTTTGTATGACTTGATTTTACTTCCAAACCCTTATATTGATACAGTATTCCACCTATAGGTCCTCGAGGCACTGTTCTTGGACTCAGTCGACTTATCTATCAAATCACAGGCGAGTACATTCTCTGATAATATTTTTGTTTTATGATAACGTCTATGTTTCTTGTATTTAGTATAGATATCCTTGTTCTCTTGACACATTGTTCACACAGATTGGTATTTCTCTGGATCCCGTCATGAGGTGTTATTCCTCGTTTTACTTGGTATAGCTTGTACAAGTCTTTCTTGTTCCTTGTGCATTGTATAGACACGATTCCTGCGAAGGCTAGCTACCCTCTCAGGGAATCGTACGTCATGATGTGTCATTGCTGGATCCACTATACTAGTCGGAAGACGGGGAGTATTAGTGTAGATATATAGTCAAAGCCTATTGTGCACCCCTTGTGCACCTATTGATTGATTGTGAGTGTTGATCATACATTCCACATATGGTTAGCTAGGCCTGTTACTATTGTGCAATATCCCAAGCCGGCCACATATCATAGCTAGTACTCACACACCTAGATAGATGATTCTTGATTCTTGTACATGCCATAATCAGTTTTACTTGCACATGTACATTTCATAATTTCTTGTATATTTTCTCTATTTACTGCTACCTTTTCAATATCGTCTAACTAGAACTGTTATTTGAGATTTGTGCTCGTTCCATCATGACTAGATATGTTGACAAAATTTTAGGAGTAGTTATGCCCTCAGTATTGGACTACAGAATGTTGCTAGCTGGGGTGGTTCTCGGTATTCTTTACCGTGAGTTGTCTCTCAGGATTTCTAGGTATGGTAGTTATTAGTTTTGTTATTGTTTTTCTCTGTTTTATTCTTGTCTCATATGATCATTGTAGATTCTAGTTGTTCTAGAGATATTGTTATTATTTTTTGTCTTATCTTTCTTAGTTTTCATGATGTGACATGAGTACATTTATAGTTATGGATCTTTAGAGGTTGTGGTTAGTATCGGGTACGTAATGACGCTCTACCGTCGATACTGCGACGTAGGCTGGGCGTGACCCACGTATTCGTACCCGTATATCCGGGTGCGGGTCGTGACACGTTTTTAGTGGTGGCCCATACAGGCCGAGTTTGTGTAGTGGTATTTGAACTAGAGTATCACTACAGTCTGTAGTTGGATTATGATATATTTTTGAAGGTACTCAATCACAGTTAGGATTCCTTGAGAGATTCCTGGGATGACCTTTGAGAATATTATTATAAAATATCTTAAATTTTGATTCTAACAGTTTATATTTACCTTCTTTTGGTTAGTTAATGAATTTGATTTTTGGTATCCATTGTTGATTTAAATTTTTTTGTCAAGATGAAATTAGTTGGGCTAGGTCATCTCAGTTATGGAATCTAGTCTTCTACAGTCACATTAGCCAGCATGGTGAGGACATATAGTCTGACTTTGGATATATTTTTCGGGTGTGGGAATTTAAGGTTTCGCAGCCAAGCTGGCGGCATCGTAAAAATTTTAAATACCATGATTCTAGAGGTATGTGCCTTAGTCGGGGACTCTGTGATTATTGTAGCCTTGCTTACTAGTATGACAAGGATTTAGAGTACCATGATTTTGGATAGATGCATATGATTATCAGATTGTAACTTAAATGCTTTTGAACTTGTTTTCTCTACTTTTGTTTCAGTATTTCAAAAAAAATTATTGTTTTGTTTTGTTTTGCTTCTTATTATTTAACTTAGGAGAAGGAGTAGCTTTAGCTGTTATTATAAACCTTGTGTAACTTATTGCTATAAATTTCTGCATAATACAATGAATCAATAATTTTTGCTAGACCTTATCTTGGATTTAATATTATAGTTCTAGTTTCAAAATAGTTCCTTCTTTTAACAGATAAGCAGAACAGATTCTATTATCATTTTTCTTCCTGCCAATATTTTAGTACCATCATTCTTGCCTTATATAATTGTCCTGATTACATCAATTCCCTATCTCTATCTAATTCTGTCAGCTACACTTTGAAAACCCTTGAATCCTCATATCATCTTACCTGAGAAATGTTGAGGAAGTGACGTAAATCATTTAGTTCGAAAATGACGTAATTGGTTATCATATGATGATTTTGTAGGAATCAAAATATTGGATGTCAAATATGAAAAATTTGAGATGGAGATGTGGTAATGGTTTAAAATGAAAACGAGAGATAAATGTTATCAATTTAGAAACAATCACAGAAAATTTTGGTTACGAATAATTCCTGGATGTATTTCAAACTAATGAGGATATTCAAGGTCAACCTAGTTTTGAGAACTTAGAAAATCTTGTTTATTGATTCTTGGGAATTTTTACTCTAAGGCTATGTAGAAATTTAGTAATATAAAAAAATAGAAAAGGAGGAATTTAGTTGTATTCAATGATTATACGAGATTGAACTAGATATTTTAAGAGGGTGACTATAGACAGAAAGAACACAAGGATTTTAAGTTATAGGAATTATTTTTAGATGATTGGGGGAAAATTGTAGAATTCAAAAAGGATAATATTTGAAGGTGAACGTTGAAGAAAATATGAAGGTTGATTTATAAATAAGAATAAATTTTGTATGACATAGTGGTATTAGAGTTGAGTAAATACGAGACTTGATTTAAACAAGTTCAAGGATTTCATAAACTGGAATTAGAGGTTTCAGATCTAAATTAGGACGAGGTGAAAGAATTTGGGAATTTGATTAAATGAATAAGTGTTGATTCCTAAATAAGAGGGGTATGCTTCATTGAAAATGATTTAGAAATTTAAAATTTTATCTATGGTGATCATGGTGAAAGTTGAGATGACTGAAGGTTATAAAATCTTGGCGGTGGACATATAAAGGTTGAATTTTTATATTAGAACTTGTGAGATAAAGATACGATTGGCAAATTATGACCATATGGACTTAATGAAATCAGAGACAGATGATTAACTTGACATTCCTATGAAATGTTTTCTCTTGTTTTCCCTTTAAAATGAGAATTTAACTTATTCCATATATTTGAATCACCCTTTAAAAGGTTTTCAATATCATTGAATCCTAGCTCCCTTAATCACGATCAATCGACTTTGATCATCATTTCTTATCATATTAATATCTTGGGTTCGTACTCAATTGAATTAAATTAATTGTGACCTGAATCTCCATCCTTGTATGCTCGTGCTCAGACTTTGATGACCTTGTCCTCCATATTGCCCAAATCTCGATTACCCAGAATTGATCAACTTAGATCGTAACGAGACTAAATTTTCTTAGTATATATTGTGATTGGATTTCAATGCTATTGACTTTCATTCTTTAAACTTTTGATTTTGATTTTTCTTTGAATAGTACCCCTTATAGATAATTAGTAGTTAGCTTTATTTTATTTTTGACAATTACCAGTTTTCATATAGGATGGTAGACTGCCTTACAGCCTTGATGATTTGTTGTTTCTGTAACTTTTCTAGTTTAACACCCTAGATTGCTTGTATGTTTTGATACCCTATGATCTTTTTGGTTTAGCATGACTAGTATACCTAGATGAGACTTTCACTACCACCGTATGCCATGACCCTGTATGCCATTCTTTTAAATTGTATGATTAGGTAAGTTCTGAGACTTTGATTTTGGGAGTTTGACCTAGGAGGAGTATGAATATTTTAATTTCGAGGACAAAATTTTTATAAGGTGGGTAGGATGTGAGCACCCTAAATTTTGGTTTGATTTTTTTTAATTTTTCTGATTGAATTAGTTTCAATAAATAATTTATTCTGTTTAATGTATCTTTAAATGTTCTATGCCTTTGATATTTGGAGTGTCAGGGATGTTCATCTCTGGAAACTTTCTTCATGAGTTTTGTAGTGGACAGGATTACTTTCATTTTGGTATATAATGTCACACTAAAACTTGTTTTCTTGTACTCTTTCTGCCTCACACAACTTCGGATCAATTTAGACCATTTGATCATTTATTAATTTTTCTACTTTTATCCTTGATCATCATATGCACGTTACCGTGACTTTTAATTTGGGAGCGCAAGACCAGTCATTTTCTTGAAACCAACTTATCATGCATGATCTACTCGAGACACTCTTCACCCATGACCTTCGTGTCCCACTCAGACACACCATCTTGTGCTTCATTTACTTCGCACAATTTTTGGGTCAATTTAGGCCAATTAATTATCCACCGTAATATGTGACCTGACTTCCAATTTAATTTCGGGACCCGACATCGATCCAACATAGCCGACCCAAAATTTGGACATGGTCCACATGAAGCCTACTACCCACATGACACTTGTGTCCCGTTTATTGGAGTCCCCACATGTTACTTATTTATCCATGATCTTAAATACTTATTTAAATTCAATTATTGTACCATGTCCGATTTTGACCCAACCCGGCTCAACCGAATCCTGTCCAAGCTTCATATTACCCTCTATCATGACACCCTCACTCTCCTTGCCCTTGAAAAAATATTAAATACCTAGTTTTTCCACTTCAATATTTAATGTATATTCTATGATTTAAATTCCTAAATGAATGATCTATTTTCTACATTAAATACTAGCCCTCAATTTCATACATCTACATCACCACCCTCCATCCTCCATAACAGACAACACAAAATTTCCCCCACCCTCTCATTCATGGCCGACCCTAACTTCAATATTTTCTTTCTCTCTTCTCCCTTAATAACAACACACACACACAACTATTATTACACTCTCACTCACCTCTCTCTCTCTCCAACTCTCCTTACACACGCACACCAGCATCATTCTCTTCTTCCCCGAGCTCAACCCGAGCTCCACCACCCGAGCTATTCCCTCCACCTCCTCCCTGGCCAAGTGCCGCCACCACCCTAGCCGAACCACATCACTTCCTCCTCCCGAGCACCAACTCCTCCCCTCCTCCTTCTTCACATCGTCAACCCTCACCCGCACCACCATAGACCACCACCACCACCGAACCATACCGAGCGACCACAACCATCGCCCTCGCCGTGCGTGGCCACCGCTGTGGCCGTGCCACCGGGCCAGGCCAGGCTGCGCAGCCCCGCAACTGCAGCAGCAGCGAGCATGCACAGTGCGGCCGGAATAGCCTGTAGGCCGCGCGCACAGGTACTGCCGCCGGCTGCCGCCGCTGTGGGTGCCCCCGATCGGCTGGGCGAGCTCTGGCGACCCCCTGGGTGCGCCTCCTTCCTCTCCAGTACGACGTATAGGCGATTCGTGCGTTTTGTACGAATCCCGTCGACGCGCGCGCGAACGAGATCCAGAAATGACGCCTCGTCGCAGCAACTTTGTACACATTTTTCAAAAAATTTGACCGTTGGATCATTGATTTCTTCGCTCCGTCATAATCTCAGTATATCTATCTCCTCTTCCGTCAAGTTTCGTCCGTTGATTTTATCGTTTGATACATCAAAATCGGCCACCAAGTTGACCGTTTAAATTGTATAATTTCTGGACAGTTTTGCGGAGCCAACTTTGTCGGCTCATACCTCCTCCACCGTAGCTCCATTTGGCATGCTACCAGTTCCTGTGCACAGCTGGTATAACCCTCTTCCTACCCCTCCAGTTTTGTTTCATTGTGAGCTTGTTTGATTAACTGAATTCGACGCCAAAGTTGGCCGTCCAAATTCGTAATTTCCAACTTATAAAATTCTATTTTTGAACACGGGACTCCAGATTTTATTTTTGACACCACCAGTAGACTCGTGACATTTTTCTGGCACGTTTTCATATATAATTTGTTAGATTTGTAGGACGTGGGCCCTAGCACGTATTTCGGTACAAAGCGGGCCCCACAGTCCGGGTCAACTGGACTTTTTGACGCCGGTTCATCGGAATCCATTTTTGGATATACTGTTGAGTTTGAATCATCATTCTGGACTCGTTGACATATAATTTGCTGAGTTTTCAGGACATTAGCTCCGACACGCTTTTCGTGCAAATCGGATTCCAATATCCGGGTCAATGGACCAATCTGAGATCGGGTCATCGAAATCTAATTTCGGATATACCGTTGAGTTCGTATCGTCATTCTGGATTCATGGACATATAATTTATTATGTTTATTACACTCTTATTCTGGCACATTTTTTGGTGCAAAGTGGGTCCGACATGGACACCATTTTGACCCGAAATTACCTTTTTGTTCCTGTGTCTAAATTGGACTTATGGGCAGGCTATTCTAGCTATTTCGACCACTCTGGACACGTTGGTAAATTTTGTTTTACGATCCGACAATATCTGTAGGTTTTTACCCTATTATTATAATCTTTCTCCTTTTATGGTATTTTGAGATCCGTCGATTCCAGTAATTTTATATCACCGAAATTGACCAATTGTCTATGTAGATGATTATAGAGACTAGCGTTGACCCTGTTTGATCATGGTTGACTACTTTGATTGAACGTCGAAGTAGCGTCAATATTTGACCTAGGTTTGACTAGTTTTGACATAGAGTTGACCTAGGGTTGACCAGAGTTGACCAGTTGACCAAAAGTCAACTGTAAGTCAACCCTTGACTTATCTTGACCTAGTTTGACTTAGTATGACTTGATTTTACTTCCAAACCCTTATATTGATACATTATTCCACCTATAGGTCCTCGAGGCACTGTTCTTGGACTCAGTCCACTTATCCATCAAATCACAGCCGAGTACATTCTTTGATAATATTTCTATTTTATGATATCGTCTATGTTTCTTGTATTTAGTGTATATATCCTTGTTCTCTTGACACATTGTTCACACGGATTGGTATTTCTCTTGATCCCGTCATGAGATATTATTCCTTGCTTTCCTTTGTATATCTTGTGTAAGTCTTTCTTGTTCCTTGTGCATTGTATAGACACGATTCCTGCGAAGGCTAGCTACCCTATCAGAGAATTGTGCGTCATGATGTGTCATGGTTGGATCCACTATACTAGTCGGGGGACGGGGAGTATTAGTGTAGATATGTGGTCAAAGCCTATTGTGTACCCCTTGTGCACCTTTTGGTTGATTGTGAGTGTTGATCATACACCCCACGTATGGTTAGTCAGGCCTGTTACTATTGTGCAATGTCCCAAGCTGGCCACATATCGTAGCTAGTACTCACACACCTAGATAGATGATTCTTGATTCTTGTACATGCCATGATCAGTTTTACTTGCCTTGTTCTAGCTCTAGATTTACAGCTTACCATGCCATGATACTCATATGTACATTTTATGATTTCTTGTATAATCTCTCTATTTACTGCTATATTTTCAATATCGTCTATCTAGAACTGTTATTTGAGATTTGTGTTCGTTCCATCCTGACTGGATATGTTGAAAAAAATTTAGGAGTAGTTATGCCCTCAGTATTGGACTACAGGATGTTGCTAGCTGGGGTGGTTCTCGGTATTCTTCACCGTGAGTTATCTCTCAAGAGTTCTAGGTCTGGTAGTTATTATTTTTGTTATTGTTTTCCTCTATTTTATTCTTGTCTCATATGATCATTGTAGATTCTAGTTGTTCTAGTGATATTGTTATTATTTTTTGTCTTATCTTCCTTAGTTTTCGTGATGTGATATGAGTACATTTATAGTTATAGATCTTTATAGGTTGTGGATAGTATCGGGTACGTAACAGCGCTCTACCGCCGATACTGCGGCGTAGGCTGGGCGTGGCCCACATATTCGTACCCGTATATTTGGGTGCGGGTCGTGACAAAACTTGGGTCGTAAAATTCATCTCGATAAGAAAAATCAAAATCAACAACGATTCATTAAAATCAAATTCAAATATCAAGGAGTAAAGGTGAATCAAAATAAGAGAAAAGGATTTGAATTTTGAAGTTCAAAATGAGATTCTCAAGGGTCATCCCAGGAATCTCTCAAGGAATTCTAACTGTGATTGAGTACCCTCTCATTCTAATACCTTACTTCCTATATTCTGTCGCAGGTGTGCAGCAGTACAACTAATCGTCGTACTACCACGACTTCACACAAATGCGAATCTCGACCTGCATGGGCCACCACTAAAAATGTGTCACGACCCGCACCCTGTGTAGGGGCACGAGAAGTGGTTACGTCTAGCCTACACCGCAGTGTCGACGGTAGAACGCTATCCTAGGTCACTATCACAACTAAATATAATATGATATACTCTCCGAACGGAGGACGAATCACATAAGGTACAACTCAATCACAAATCTAGAGATGGAAATAGCACGATATTATAAATATGATAATCTCAAAGGAAGTACAAACAGGAAAGGGAAATAAGTCTAAGCGTCTATACGACACAACATCACAAACATCCAGAAATAATACAACTCTAAAGTAAATACAAATGACATAAAGAAAAATAAGATAAAGCCTAGCTAATCTAGTCTAAGCAGTAGGGATGACGTCCTCAGCTAGAGCTGGGTCCTCCTGTGGGTCCAACTCACAGGTGTCGTCTAGGGCTGCTCTATAGTACGTAGGACAGGAACCCTCGGTGTCATCTGTAATATTTTTAACAGGTCCAGTCAGGACAGGAGCGAGCACAATACATCTCACGCAGTTCATATCATGGCAGGAATGTAAAACATACAAAAGAGTAAGATACATGAACTGTAAGAAGATGTACACGAAAACGAGAGAGATTTGTAAACTGAAAAAATATATATATATGATAAGTAAGAACTGTAAGTGACTAGTGATTTAGAGCATAAGACCGTTATGTAAATGGCATGATGTTGCACACGAGTAATCTACAGAGGTTCACACGATTTAGATTGATCACATAACCACTTCTACTCCCCCGTCCCCAATCAACACACAAGGATCCAGTCAAGTTATGTTATTGCACACGAAGTATAGTTGTACATGATGATAAAGTGGGCACATGAGAGTACACGATTTCACACGATTTACAAACGAATAACACGAACACAAGGAGTACACGATGCCCATGATAAAATACACGAACACGAAATATCCGATGTATCCGCTAAGGGATAACATCGCATGAAATGATTCATATAGTACCAATCCGTGATAACAAGTGTCAGCATCAAGTAAAATATTTTAGAGCATGCATATAGGTCCTAGAAAGTATGAAAAGATCAGAGAATGTACTCGCCTACGATGTAAATGTCTATGAGAATACACTGTTCAAAACGAGGTATCAGAGTCCTATCTAGAGAAACACAAGTCATGATGTATACATGGGGTTATAAATGAAGTGTACAATGCATCTACATGATTTTTTTAGTCAATCAAGGTCAAAGTCAACTCTGGGTCAAACCAAGTCAATACTCTAGTTAACTAGGTCAAACTGGTCAACTGTCTAGGACCAGTCAATTCTGGTCAACTCTAGTCAAATTAGCCTATTAGGTTCAATACCAAGTTATTCTAGGTCTAAGAAGCCTAACTAGGCCAAACCAAGTCTATACTATGCAATTAAGGCTAGACACAAGCAAAGCAAAGCAATGTGAACCACACCAAGGCATATATATACATACTATATTGTATTGCATACATTCATGCATCCATACTATACAATCATTCATACATGCCTTTATACATTGCATAGAGGGGAAGGGAAACATACTTGCATATTAATCATACTTGCATTCATAATATATTCATGTTAGCACTATGTTGCATTGATATATTCTTGCTTATATTACGTTACACCGATACATGCCTACATTGCCTATATACCAATACATTAGATTACGAATATGCATACATTGGTTACATGATTACATTACATATTTATACACAATATATATGTATATTACATTAACATACATGCATACATATGTGCATTCAATTATTTGCATCAAGTAAAGTGTCATTATATATTTTAATATGCATGAATATATAGTATATATATGTGTATAGAGAAAGTGAGAGGGTATAGTGAATGGGGCTGGACAGGGGTGAGCTCTGTCATGAGGACAGTGGGGAAATCTTAGGTTCATATGTATGCATTTCAGTTTCATGCTAACTATGAAATCCCAATTTCAGTTAACATTTAACCCATATACTATTTTCAGGTTTTACAATGTTATAAGCATTCTCAGATTTTTCCCTATTCATTCTCAGTTTAATAGCTCAGTTAACAATCAGAAAACCCAAGTTTGGCATCATGTTTGAAATCTCAAATTAACATTAAACCCAATTTCAGTTTTAACTTGCATTAGATTTAGTTCATTACATATATATATATATATATATATATATATATATATATATATATATATATTATATATTTAATCTCAGGTTTATACAAAATGGAAAAATCTAAGTTTTTACAATGCCAAACCCATGTTTTACTAAATATAAACCCTTCTCAGGTTTAAAGTTAATTACACACAGTGAATCACAATATTAGGTTAATTACAATTCTCAAGTTTTCACTCAATGGCTCTCAGGTTTTCAGTTTGGGAAAATTCTCAGTTTTTCAGGAAATAACAGTTAACATTTGTGTACAATTGATTTCAATTAACTTTAATCCCAAACCTGAGTTTTCAGCCTAATGTACATTACACGTGAAATGATCTTCGAATGAGACTCATGCATCTACAACCCAATCAATACACAAGTTTAAAAGCATTAATCTCAGTTTTTACATACACACAAGGAGGAAAAATTTTCAGGTTTAACAAACCCAAGTCCATATGAATATCAGTACACTTGAATTCAATATCAACCCAAAACTAATTTTTTAGTTTCACATAAGGAGTTAATTCTCAGCTTTCAGTTTCAACAATCTCAGGTTAACTTACATTTAAACTCATATGCACACATTCAAACTCTCAAGAACAGTGAACATTCACAATATCCGTTATCTTAACATTCAATCAAGTTAAAAACGAAAAAGAAACAAGTTCCAAAATTAGTAAAATCTCAGAGAACAGGAACTTTGAATATATCAGTACCAATACGAATAGCAAGACCTAAACCTACATTTCTCATAACAACCTAGTTTCGAACATTGAACCCCAGGTTCATAACATATAATCCTAGTGAATTTATCATCTAAAATTAGTTAAATTCAACAGTGAACAATAATATGTATTGCAACAGTATTCAAACCACCATGTATCAGAAATTGACAACTCATCCCAACCCAAATTCAATTATCAAAACAATTTGAAAACCAAATACATTTGTATACAGTGGTGTCAGGGATGTGTCAACCATGTGCGCACGTGTTAGAGGTGTCCACGTGTCCAAACAATGGACACGAAGGTGTCCAAAACCACAAAGACAACACAGTTTCAGAATTGTGCGCACACAGGCTCGTGCACACATGTCGAGTGTAAAAGGACACGACACACTCAACCATGTATCTCGTGCACGTGTCTAGAGTTAGAGGGGAACCCTAAATGGATGCATCTATGTTAAGATATCAAGAATTTATTAGGTTTTTACCTATTGAGAGTTCAAACTCAATGAAAAGGGTGCCTAAATGAGAAGTTCCTTTCCTCGAGCGATGTCCAAACGCTCTCTACTTCTTACAAGAAAGCCCCTACTAGCCTCTACTTCTGAAATGGATCCTAATGCAAGAGAGTAGCCTCAATTTGGGGTCAATTTGGATAAAGGGGGAGGAATTTGGGGAAGAACAAGTTAGGGTTCTATGTTGATGTTAAAAAGAGACAAGGTTTTCTAAATGATACTTTAAAGAAGGGGGGATTACTATTGTGGCTGCCATTAGATGAATTAGGGTTAAGTTTTAGATGTAGATGAGTGGCTAGGGCTTGTCCAACCAATTCTAAGCCTTCATATTGGTTCAATAGTCCTAAGGCTTTTTTTTCACAAATATCCTAAGGGGTAAATATCCTACTTAAAAATATCTATATATCATTAATCTTGTCATGTCACGACCCGCACCCTGTGTAGGGGCACGAGAAGTGGGTATGTCCAGCCTACGCTGCATTGTCGGCAGTAGAACGCTGTCCTAGGTTACTATCTAATCAACAACTCACGCAATTATATAATGTACTTGTCAAATCTCAACTCCGAACGGAGGACAAGTATAGATATAATGAAATCTCAATCACAGTCTAAGCACGATAAGATAACACAGAAGTTATAACTAAAGACTAAACAACAACATTTATAAACTACTAAATAATAATATCTCAAACAAACTCAAATACAAACTCGTATCTCAGTTATTACAATTCAAGTTCTAAAACATAAAAGCTAAACCATGTCTACTAGCTAGTCTCCCGATCACTCCTGAGTGTCGGAGCCATAGGTAGTTAAGCCATCTTCTGCTCCAAGGCAAGTAGGGCAAATATCCTCAGGACAAGCATCTGTAATATTTTCAACAGGTCCAGTCAGGACAGGAACGAGTACAAGTCATCAAGAAATTCCAAGTAAATGACAGAGAACTATAAAGCAGTTATAGACAGTTGTATTGATGAATATGGCAGTTTGTACGAGTAATGATGTAGAGAGCAGTTAAGGTACAAGAAAAGTAAGGTAACTAAACAAGAAGAGAAACATAGCAATAAAGACTGTAAAATAAGATCTAGCTGAACTAGAGTAACATAATGAGTTCAGATGGTACAATATAAGTCGAGTGTAATCCCAATGTGAGTCTAATATAAGATGAGTCGAATGTGATTCTAATCATTGTTCTAATAAGGTGAATCGAATAAGATGATACGAATAAGGTGATACGAATAGGGATTCACATGATGTTCTAATAATAATTTGAATAAATTCTCCAAGTGTGTTTTAAAATACTTAGTTAGACATGTAAACGGCTAAGGGTAAATCTGGCACATCACACACCTGGCCGGGTGTGGAATGGCTATCGTTCGAATATTATTCACAGGGGGTGCTTCGAATAGTATGAATGTTCACATGTCTAATCAAGTATTTTCCCGCCCATCTAATACAAATGAATCCATAATCCAACACATAAGACGAATACAAGTCCAACCAGCAAATGAAGATACGAATAGGTGGTTCGAATAGTGATTCGTATGGTGATTCGAATAATAGAGGTAAGACGAGTAAGTATGTGTGTCGTATACATGGATTCAGAAATAAAAATACGTGTTTGTAACAGAAAATCACATACAGCTAACTAGAACTGAAGTACAGTAATTGATAAATAAATGAGAGAACTATTAGAGAATGTACTCGTCTGTTACTCTGAAAAGAGTAAGATAATATCAGATGCCTGCACCAGAGTCACAATGTCCTAAATAGATCAGTATGGGTTATAATGTGTTTAAAATAATGTAAATAAAGTTTACAATACAATCTACATGATTTCTAAGCCAATCTAGGTCAAGTCAAACTTGGTCAACTCTGGGTCAAAGTCAACTGGGTCAACCCGGTCAATCTTAGTCAATTATGTTAGACTCTAGTCAACTTAGGTCAATTGGTCATATATAGACTTAATGTTGACTTTTGGTCAACAGTATAGTCAAATTAGGTAAACAAGTCAATTGGTCAACTAGGAGTCAAACTTGGTCAACTAACATCTATGGGTTGGTCAATCATGTAGTCCACTAGGTCACTCAAGGTCAACTAGGTTAAGTCTAGCTATTTCTAAGGTAACTAGCCTAACTAGTCTCTAGGATATAATCAAAATGTTTATATACACTAACTAGTGTATATAGGGCAAGCCTATAGGAAACCTACCTATACCATACAAACCATAACTAAGCCTAACCAAGCCTAATCTAGTACTAAAGTCTAGACACAAGCAAGGCACCAAATCACTCAAGGCATATATATATATATATATATATATATATATATATATATATATATATATATATATATATATATATAGAGGAGGGGAAAGGGGCTGTGTGTGTGTTCCAACATTATGTGTGTGTAGAGGTTTGTAGTGTCAAGACAGTTGGTATTTGGAAAACAGAACAGTATAGATAATAGGAAATCAGGAATTGAATCAAATTAATCTCAGGTTTTACAAACTTAGGCAATTCTCAGATTTTCAGTTAAAGAAGAAGTAATCTCAGGTATTATTCAGGAATCTCAGTTAATAGAGAGTGTAAATCCTACTAAATCTCAGGTTTTTAACTATTAACAGTGAATCTCAGTTTAACTATTCAATTAATCCAAACTAATTTACATTAAAACTTAGTTAGGAACTCACTGAATTTCTTAGGAATTCTCAGGTTTTACAGTAACAGTGAATTCGAAATTAATATTTGCAGTTAACATCTATTCGAATCCCCAGGATTCATTTCCAGGTTCAATACAGAAATCAAATCACCCCTTTACATGTGAATCCTATTTAACATTTTAAAACAGTGAATCAAAATCTCAGTTTAACATTTCTAAAAACTTCGACTGATACATAAACTTTCCTATTTCAAAAACCAAATTCAAACCATTGAATTTAACAAACAGACATGTAGGTTTGTGTACCATGTGTCATGTGTCTAGGGGGTATGATTCGTGTCCACTAGAGTGTATACTGGAGTACGGAGGGATGAGGAGGAGTGGTAGATGGAGACTGTCGGACTTGTCGACTCCCACCAGCACCGGAACCAAAGGATCCACGTCGAGCCATATCTGAAAAATACAGAAGTAAATCATACTACATCTGAAAAAAACAAAATTAAACCATACTACATCTAAAAAAAATAAAAGTAAACCATATTACATCTGAAAATTAAACATATTCAATCCTCTTTTAAAAATTCATCTTATTCCTCATCCTCTTCCTTTTCCTCTTACTCTTTCTCTTCCTCTTCCTCTTCCTCTTCACTTCTATCAACTTCCTTTTCCTCTTCTGATACTTCTACCTCTTCCAATTGATGAAACTTGTCATGAGGAACTTAAGTTGAGTCCACATTGACAATATTTGTAATAAGAGGTAGTTCGTCTTCCTGATAAGCTATCTTGTCGACATCGAAGGTATTTTGAGCTTTAGTCTTACAGACTGCCCACCAATCTG
Organism: Iris pallida; assembly: GCA_029216955.1. NCBI lineage: Eukaryota > Viridiplantae > Streptophyta > Magnoliopsida > Asparagales > Iridaceae > Iris > Iris pallida. Next base: position 12,326,629 of record JANAVB010007200.1, on the reverse strand, counting down.
ATCTCCTGGCTCCATGTTTTGGACAGTTGGTAAAGTAAACTAGCTGAGCCTAACTTGCTAGAATAAACGGCTCACAAGCTTGATATCGACGGCGATAATTTATGTCAACAAGACCATGTTTGTCAAATCTTTAACCTCGACCTTGGATCGGATCGAACCAGTCACATCTGAACAAGACGATCTTACAAGGTTCTATAGCATAATTGTATGTCCTTCCACAATCTCCCGTAAGATGCCAAAGAAGTCATTGCCTGGGTCGACGTCTTTGTAGTTTGGAGATTTTATGCACAAACAGCTATTCTTCGTAGGATCCAAATCCAAGAAGTCATCTTTTATTCGAGCATTTGTTGACTTGAACCTGAAGTCATTTATGCAGTAACTTGGCCAGGTCTTCACTTGATAAATTGGTTCCTTGGCTAGAGTTTTAATATACTCATTCTCAAGGATTGCCTCCGGATGATCAACCTAAATACCAAATAAACGATACTAACTTAATTATTCTGTGCAAGTATATACGTACAGAAAAAGTAAATTGTGAAGATATTCGTACATATGCTCTCAGCCAAAAAGGAAAATAAAGTCTCATTTGATGTTCTACTTCCTCCTCGGTTGTGTACGGATTGTTGGACGTTACCTCATCCTTAAACATGCTGAAAAGCAATAAAGCATAGGTATATTAGTTATATTGAGAAGCAACGAAGCACGCGAAATAATTTTACTTACCCCTCTAGCTTGTCCACTTCTTCCTCGTCGTAGTTGAGCAATACATATAACATTGCAGCGCTAACCTCGTCGTCATTTAGATATCTTTTTTTATTTTACCAGATGGTTTTTCGTAGGCAGTAAATACTTTCAGCTTTGCCTCATTACCAACTTCATGGTCGTCGTCATTTATGGGATCTCTTGTTCTGTTTGTAGCAATATGAGGCTGAAATTACATGGAACAGAAGTTTGAAATCTCCTTAAGGACATATGCTTCACAAATAGAACCCTCCACGTGCCTTGTTTTTTATCTTCCTCTTGAGGTGGTTCAACTATCGCTCGAACAGATACATCTAACGATAACCGACAGGTCCAGCAACAAGAGCCTCATGGATAAGATGAATCAAAAAATGCTCCATTGAGTCGAAGAATGCAGGAGGAAAAACTCTCTCAAGTTTGCAAAGTGTTACCTGTCACCCTCATTTCCCGTATTTCGTATTTATACTCGTAGTTGGATTTTTGGCATATATTTTAAATTTTCCCGACTTGTAGAATTTTGGGTTTTCTCATATTTTTGGGTTTCGGCCCGGCTTGGTTTTAGTTGGGTTGGTTTGGTTTGGTTGATTTTAAACCCAATAGAACACTTTAACCTATACTCCACCCTCATTCCACCGCAACAACCCTCATTAAATCCCCACCTAACTTTCTCTCTCCTCCATAATTTCTATTAATTTCTCCATCTTCTTCTTCCTCCTTCCTCCACCAACACCATAGGCAAGTGCACCTTGCCAACAAATAAGCACCATATTTTATTTGTCCATTAGCTAGATTAGGCCATGGAGAACAACATTAGAACTTGACATTTTGTGATTTGGAGTCTCCATTGTTCTAGATCTATGTGTTATATTTTTAGATTTTCTTGGTTTTGATCTACTAAACTTAGATTTTTGTTTGTTTTGATGCTTCCATGTGGAAGAGAATTCAATTTTACTCAAGTTACAACCTTGAAATTCCAAATTTGGTTTTGAATTGGTCAAGTAATGGGAATTGGGATTTTTAGTGTTCTTGGAGGTTGTTCTCGGCTTGTTGGAGAAGAAGATCCCCTCCCCCGCGTGTAACTCATCTTCTCGAATTTTTTTAATTATTTTGTTTATTGTACTTCAAGAAAAAATTTCGTAGAGACTTCGTGAATGACATTTTCTTTTATTAAAAACTAATCTCAGAAATTTAAATGTTTTTGAGAATACTGCTTTGTTTAATAAAAATATTTTATCGAAGTATTTTTAAGTTAAGTCTTAGATTCATAAAAATATAATTATCTATTATTCTTTATTATCATGGTTATTTGATTTTTGGTTTTGAATATTGAGTTGATATTCTTATGTTCGAAAAATAATTATTACTGGTAATCCATTGTGAAAGAGATTTGAAGTTCTGCCTTTAAATTATTTATATTAATAATTGTAAACGTTGGTTGGTTGCAAATAGACCCTTGTTGTCATTTGATTTGGATTTGAACCTATAAGATTTAAGATTTAAACTTTTGCTAGATACTAAATGATATTTAAATTATTATAGTAGTTAATTATTTAATTTTGAATCTAATATAAATGATTTACATTCTTGATCATATCAAAGTTATATTTAAAATATTTTATGATAATCAATTATTTAAATTTTAGTTTTAATTTATAACATTCGAATTATTTGGTTAGGTCAAATAGTATTTAAATTAGCATTCCTATCTCCTAACATATTATGATTAAACTAAATTGTTTTAAATATTTATTTGACTTGATCTAAAGGGAAAGTCCTATCTACTAGAAACTTACTCCTTATCCAAGTAGGAGATTAATTCCCTAATTAAGGGATTGCCCATTGCTATTTTACCAAGCAAATTCTCATTATCCACAAACATCCAGCAACCACGAGAGCCTGACTGCCCTTCAGCAATATCGTGCTGCCAACACCACCAAGGTCGTGTCCGTCCTCCTCCCCTGCCCTTTCCGGCATCAACATCACCATTACAGAACTTCGACCACCCCAATTACGGCCAAATCAAGATCATATTACCATCGTGTCAGTCGGGTCCGACCCCGGGTGTCCGTGATCGTGTCCATCCATCTTATTCCACTTCCTATTACATTTACATCAAACCATTACCATTACCATGTCCGACACACCAGACACGCCACACCCAGCCATCGCCATCAAATCATCACTGCCACCACCACCCAAAATCGGAGAGAAACCCATACCTCGCCATCGGCTTAGCCATCCCGTGCTCGAACCCGGCAGCCACATCTCCAAATTCTGTGCCTCTTCCCGGCGAACAGGCACAACCAAGCTTCCCCGACCCGGCTGATCTGCGCCACCGACCGGGTCAACCCAGCCCCTCTTTTTGTGATCGCCGACACCTTTCCAACCTCTGGCGTGTCTCGACCACCTCCCCGCGGCGATGTCGATCTCCGCCGCGTCCCGGAGTCAGAACCCAGCACCAGATCCCCGACTGGAGTCGTGCCCTAGATTTGGGTGGCCGATCGGCCCTCTCTCCGTCTCGAAGTTCCTCTCCGCCGCTCATACCGTGACCGCCCGCGATGAGCTCACCACCGTCTGTGCGCTTTTCTGTCGAACAGCAACCCTCTCCGCGTAGTCGCCGAGTTCTTCTTCCCCACACCTCCTTGGTCGTCGCCGACGACCGCTCCACCAGCGCCGGCCGGGCCAACTCCGTTGAGTCCTCTCCTCCGCCGCATGGAGTAGTGCCAGGTAGCCGCGCTAACCGTGCGCCGCCTCTTGTGAGTCGCCGACAGAGGACGACCCCGAGTTTTCCCCCTCCGCCGTGAAGCCATGGGCCGAGCTTCCAAGTGAGCTCACTTTCCCTTCTCCTTCTTCAGTTCCTCCTCTTTTCTTTTGCTTTATCTCTCTTAGTGTTGGGAAATATCAACATTTAATGTTGCAACTCTAAAAGAAATGACTAAAGGAAGAAAGAGAGAATTGCTTTGCTTTCTATAGTATAGCAATATGTACTGCTATATTCGCATTAATATTATTCCTTGTTAATAAGAGTAGTTATTTTTACTATTATTACATCTCATATAGGTAGCAGTACCCAGTAATTAAAGGGACTATTAGTATTAATTATACAATTACTGTTATTAATGAAAAATAATATTTTATAACTGTTATTATCATTTAAATAAGTATATTTTGTAATTAAAATGTATTTTTTGGGTTGGCCCTGCATTGATTTTCGGATTTAAATTAGAAACTCTAAAAATATTGTTATTAATATACTATTTTATAGTATTGTAAAAAAGTTTGTGGTTTAAAATATTATCGTAGTATTTCTAAAATTATAGTTTAATCTAAAATGATTTCTATAATTTTTAAAATTATTTATCTAAAAAAATTAATGTAGTATTTGTGCCTAATTATAGTTTTGATCAAAAAACATATTTTCTATATTCTAATAGCTAATTGGAAATAATTAGTTTTTGTCCGAAATGTCTTCTAGATTTTATGAATTGCTCTAAAAAGCATTTCACGGAAAGATATATATACTTTCTAGTATTATACATATTTTCTCGAATGGGCTCAAAATAGCTAGTATTATTCAAAATAAGTTTTTATATATATTTTTTTCTAAATAAATAATTCATTGGTATATTTCTCTAATATATTTTCAAATTAAAAAATTATATTTTCTTCTAAGTTAGAAAATCTCTTAGCTCGCTAGATTATCATTGGTCATAGCTAATCACATTTATACCTCTTTACCAACCCTAGACAAACGGACTATACTGGACTCAACAGAACTATTGGTTTCACCAGCTAAGGACCTCAGGCAAGTGCACTCTCTGATTGCTTTCGATTCATAGTAGTCTTTTCTTTTCATGTTTATACATATATCTTGCTGCTTGTTGACACGCTCGTCACACGGAGTAGTCGGGAGGGGAAATATCTTAGTAGACATGTGGACTACCCAGAACTATCCCCCGTGTCTTTCGTGAATGACAGCAGCTGCACACGACACGTGCAGTGAGCCATATTTATCCCCTAGCCGTTCACATGTCGAAACGGATATTTCACACCACCTAGATAGATGTCTTTTATTAGTTTTTCCTTGTTTACTTCTCTATCGTGCTATGTCATCAGTTATCTTCTAGTTTTCATATCTCATATGTTATTTTCATGTCTTGTTGATTCTATTGTGTTTTTGCATTACCGTCGGTTTGTGTACGTGTTCCATTTCTGACTGGAAACCAACATTTTCAGGTTTAGCCGCGATTATTCTTAGCACTGGGAATGTATGGGCATGCTGAGGTCAACCTAGAAATAGATAGCCATTGTATCATTTTCAAAAATTGTGAGAACTTTACTTTCTCTTTAATTTTAAATATTGTAAATGTTTTAATAAATTTAGAAATGTGAATGAGCAATAAAGGCCATTTCTTTCGTGATTTTGAGCATATTGGCCGTGACAGCATTCTACCGCCGACTCTGCGGCGTAGGCTGGCTTGGAAACGTCTCGTATCCGAAAAAGCGGGTGCAGGTCGTGACAAGTTTTTGTGGTGGCCCATGCAGGTCAATTTTCGTAATTCATGCGAACTCATGGTAGTACCATATTAGTCGTACTACTGCGAGCCTGCGACTAGGAAATGCTCATTCACAACTAGGGGTAAATCACTTTTAAGAGATTAGTTAGGACTAGGAGTCCCTTTTAATTTGACATTGGATAATTAAGGTTGCTACATAGATCTCACTATATGACTTTCATAGAAGGATACACTATCGCATTTTGATTCGATGGTATTTCTCATGAGGGTAGATTCGTAATATATTTTAAAATTTTTAAAAATAGCATTGATTCTTTTATTTGAATCAAGATATAATTTTTGTAATTTTATAAATATTTAATTTAATTAATTATTACTGTGGAATATCTTAGTCATGCTTAAATTTTGGAGTGCCAAATGACTAGAAGTGATGGCACGAGCAATGCAGTGGCGTGTTTTGACTCGTGTATTAGTCATGGTAGGAAGGACCGAGCCATAAGTGTGTCCGAGCTAGAAAAACCAGGCAAAGTTGTGATTTGACCTCTATAAATAAATTAAGTAGTTATTTAATAATAATACGACTTTTAGAAGACCTGGTTGTTCTAAACTAGCCAGAACGCAACCTAAACCCTATTAGTCATGTAGTGCAACCAACGATGTCTATGTGGATATATGGATGCGTATACATATTGGTAGTCCATTTCTAGTATTATGAATAATTTCTATAAATTATATGTTGAATATAATATATGTATTATTGCTATTTTAAATTTATATTTTCTTAGAAATAGGATAACCTTCTCTTAGAGTGATATTGTGAGATTTTTGGAATTTACTTAGGCCATACATATATACTTGTGAATAATATATTCATGATAGGTAGACATAGTGCTTTTTACATATATTCCCTCGATCTTGAATATTAGAGAAAATAAGTTTAAGTTTATACTTCTTTTGCCCTCGGCAATTTTTCTCTAATCATGATCAATTGTACAACTTTATCTTATGCCCTTTCTAAACATCACCGTATCATAAGTTTGTATCATTTATATTCTTAACCTTGGATCTAAGGAATTATTTTTTAAAATAACTTCTCCCTCATTTGTCTACTAACCTCGAGTTAAGTTTTTTTTTTTGATTCAAAAATTTTTCTCTCAAACGTTGAATATTGAATACCCGTGAAATAATGATTAAGAGTTTTTTTTATTTCGACTTCGATCATCATCCTTCCTAAACAATTATTTTTCTTTTCAAGAAGCTGAACCTTATACTTGAAGAACAGATACTTGCACTTTTTCTACCTTTATCAACTTGTATGATATTTTTTAAAGTCCTTTGATATTCTTGGAGGATATACTTGGAATAATTTTGATGACTTATGATGGCAGACAGCCGCGCACTATCGCCACTTATTGGGCTTATGGAGACTGCGGGTTCACTGCAGCCAGCAGCGCACTGGCGAGGCATGATCCCTAAGTTGAAGTAATCTCGAGTAAGTATAAGTTATTGGATGTTGTGAAAGCTATATCTTAGTCGTCCTATCTTCGTCTTTAAGTTGTTATGTCCAGATTGGATAAAGTTGATAGGGTATTCGTTACCGTATCCTTGCTTGAGTCATGGAATCAAGAGTTTATTGCAGCTAGCTGTATACTAGCGAGGCAAAAATTCTCGGTAAAATGACTTCAAATATGTTTGCGATATTCGAGTACCATATAGGCTACGTCCTTTATTGGCATACGACTATAAAGTTTCTAAATTGATTTGTGCATTATTCCTAGTTACCAACTTCTCAATAAACTGATTGTTCTTTTCCTCCATACCTTCCTATTTTTGAATTGTCATCTTTTAAACCTACTTTAATTTCCTTCCACTAGATTCATAATCACCCCTAGATTACGATTCTATGATCGTGCTTACCCAATCGATCGTATTAGAACGGTTTCGATTTGGACCATCCTTAACGATCTTTAGATCACGACTAGACTATTCGATTTTATTTCAATCGTGCCAATTCGCATGTTATCCTAGAATTTGATTCTATAATCGTGCCTAAATAATTTTGCTTAACTATTTGTTCGTACCACAATGATTTCAATTTTGATCGATCTTGAACAATTTTTGTTCATGACTGAATCATAATCGTGCCTACATTTTAACTAAGTTTTATTTTATTCCACCGTGATCGTGACTATTGTGATCTTGTCCATGCTCATACCAACTTTTTAATTTTGATCATGCTTAGATGACTTCCATGAGTAACCTCGATCACGACTACTTCTTAAATTTATCTAAGTGATTTTTCCATGTTTAGCATTGTAGAAGCATGGAAAATATCAGAATAATGGTCCATGCGGCTCCGGATACGAAGCCCATGCGGCTCATATGGGAGCTGTCTTATACAGTTCAAAGGAAGACTCTCCGTCTCATGCGGCTCGAGAGTGTATGCGGTTCAGCAGGAATATGCGGCTCGATCGATGCCACGTGTCCCCCCTGTGATCCTTCCCTACAGCTGGCCCTTTGAATAGTGACCTCATTTAATGCTCTGACACGATTTGACGACTGTGGAGGCTCTGGCATAAAGTGTCATAATGGCTCTGCCATAATGACAGACTCTTCGGAAAAAGAAGAAGATCTCTGACCCGATCCGTCAGAAATCCAAGGTTGCCACGTGGCAAATCTCATGCGACTTAAATAGAGAACAGCTTCATGCGGCTCACTGAGAAGTCACCCTATATGACTAGCAGAAATCAGCCATATGCGGCCCACTGAGAGCTCAGCCCCTGCGGCTCAATACAACGCTAGCTCATGCGGCTCGCAAAGACTATGCATATGCGGCTCATTGAGAGTTCGTTCCCTGCGGTTCGATGAAGCATTATCCTATGCGGCTCACGAAGAGTATCTCCCTGCGGTTCAAGTGTTGCCCATCCTATGCGGCTCTAGCAGGACCTACAATCAAAACACGTGGCATCGGATCAATCAAGGATTTAACCGAATCCTAACAAGTATATTGACATCATCGTCATAATTACTAAGATCAGGGCATATCATTTATCATCAAGCCAATGGGACACGTGGCGAGCAATCGGGCATTGGTATAATCAATCATGAAGATTTAAAGCAGTTAATATTAACTGCTCACAAGATTCGGTGCTATCTGCATTAATGGCCTAGATTCATTGTAATCAGGATCAAGGGTTCAGATAGATGGAGGGAGCACCGACATTCCAAACAAATGATCATTAGCAAACCCTAATGATCATATCCCACCCTTATAAATAGCCAGCATCATTTCTCTGCAAAAAAGGACCGACAACAAAAAAAATAAAAAAATACAGAGTCAGAGAGAGAATACACAGAGAGAGAGAAGCCAGGAGAGCAATAGAGGAGCAAAAAGAGCACTTCTTCGTCAACGCCAACCATCTTTTCACAAGGAGCCAAGGCTGCATACCGATCGTCCAAGGAGTAAGGCAGGGCTGCCGTCGCCTTCCCGAGCCTCTATCGTCACCCCCCAGAATCTAAAATAAACAATTGTACTTAGATTGCTGTACCTAGGTTTTCGTCCCTAGGCTTTCTTTGTACAAGCGAGTTTGTATTGTGAGTCTAAGTTCAGTCCTCCGATAATTGTTCTGTACTTTTACAATCAATGGCAAACACGATGGCGACTTTGCTGGGGACTAACTTCTCCATGGCTGAGGAGTTGGTGACGCAATCGGATGCAGCCAAGCTTGGCTCCACGCAACAAAAGATGGTCGTCCGCTTCGACCTACAAGCGTTTGAAGAGATGCTCTCTGAAGGAAGCGCTGGCCCGGTCCAGAAGCGCACCTGTACGACAAAGGATCGCAGAGAGTAGAGGCCAAAATTATTTGCTCCTTCCCAAGCCCCCGACGGTGTACCCTCTGTTGCTCAAGACGGTGAGAAGGACTCTTCTGCGGCCCCACTTCAGACCGTAGACAACTCTGCTGTCCCCAAGTCCGGCAAAAAAAAAACACTATGATGCTGGACTTGCAGGGGCAAAGAGGAACTCTACGCGAACTGAGCCGCATAGGGTGCTAGCCGAGTAAAAAAGGCCCATGCGGCCACATCCGCGAGCCGCATGGACAAAGCCCATGCGGCCACAGTCGCTAGCCGCATGAAGAAGAATCACGCGATCACATCTGGCAGCCGCATAGTTTATGCAGCTACAGTCGCCAATCACATGGATGAAACACATGAGGCTACAGGAGGCAGTCGCTTGCAGAAAACCCATGCGGCCACTATTGCCAACCGCATGCGGCCAGCCTGCACGGTCGTGACTCCTAGCCGCCCACAGACAACTCATCCGACAGCAGAAGATGACCGTATGCAGACAACCTGCACGGTACCCAACTCTAGCAGCATAGCGTCCGTTCCACGCTTCTATCGATCGGTCTTCGACTGTCTCTCATACGGTCCCGACCCTGATGATTCTCTGTATGATAAGCCAGACTCTGCGGCATTCGACTTGGACTCCTCCTATTACGCACCCACCAGTGCTAAAGGAAGGAAGTCTAGGGCAGCACAGGCTCATCGAGCCCAGTCAGCGGTCCCAAACTCTGACTATCGGAGCGTCCCGTTGACTATCACACGGGCCTCAGATGGAAAGTTGTATACAACGGCTCAAGTCCAGTCCTCCGTGGCAAACAGACAGAGTGGTTCCTCTGACCTGCGGGAGACGATCCTCCACAAATGCAAGGAAAGAGAAGGAGTATCGGTGTGCAAAGAATCCTCACTTAGACATCGCTGCACCCAAATCATCGTCAATTGCTGCTGCAACAATGCGGCAATGACGGAAGCTCGGCCATCCGTCTTCCAAAGGCTACAGCACCTGAACTCAGAAGATGAGGCACCTCCTGTTGTCTCCTGTAATTCTGCTCAAAAAGTCCCCGCCGAAGAGAGAAGGAAGAAAACGAGCATCTCCAGTCCGAAGATATCAACCACTACAACTAAGAAACTGTCGTCTAAACGGTTGTCCTCCACTGGTGTATTCCAACACACCCGTTCAAAGACGAAATTTACCTCGATAGAAAATTCATCATCCGCATCGCTGGGGGTTGAAGGAGCTGGGGGTAGCACTCCTCCGAACATCCGCAACAGTCCGATGTTCCAAGGAACCGAGTCCGCACAAATAACTCTTCCATCAGGAGCAACAGACGCTGATGCCCCCGAGGACACCCGTAACTCTCAAGACAAGGCAAGCTCTGAAGCTGGGGATACCATTCCCTCCAAGTCCGAGCCCGAAGAGAATATTCCCACCTATCCCGATGACTTCTCGGTGCATGGGTACGACTCAGAGGGCACATCCTCCACCGTTCCTTCCATCACTCCTCACGTAAGAACGGTGTTCATAACGGACAGCGATCAAGGTGGTTCCAGTGATCGCCAGCGCATCGACAGTCTCGAAGCCATATTACTTGCTTTGGTCAAGTCTGTAGACGAGATTAAAGCGGCCCTGCCCACTCTACAAGGAGGAGCGCCTGGTCAAACAAACACGGGCCCTGCGGTCAATATAGATTCGAACTCAGCGGCACCAAACCAGGGCAATAATCCTCCCGAAATAACAGCCCCCGCCGCGACAGATGAGACCCGAAAAGTAAGAAGAGAGGTCCAGGAGCTCCGTGCCATGTTTCATGCCCGAGAAAATGCTCAAGATCTCAGAGTACGGCAACCATATCCTGCTGAGTGGAGGGATGTTCCATTCCCACCAAGATATAAGCCGTTGAACATCAACTCTTATGATGGCAAAACCTCAGCAGGTCGGTACATCACTTACTTTGAGGTCACTACCGACCATCTGCCCTATGAAGATGCGATCCTCACACGGTTATTCATTGGAGCATTGGAAGGAGTCGCCTTTGATTGGTACCGCAATCTACCGGACAACTACATCCATTCCTTCGCCGGTTTCAAGTGCATGTTCTTGGAACGGTTTTATAAAGTAGGACAAGACGTCACTATGTCCACTCTTATGGACGTCGTCCAAGGGGAGAAGGAGTTAACAAGAAACTACATTGAGCAGTTCCGCCAGACCGCCATGAAGCTGCCTTCCGAAAATCCGGATTCTTCTTTGATTGAAATCTGCCAAAAGAGACTGCTTCCAACAATCAGTCTCTGGATAGGCGAGAGTCAATTCAAAGATTGGAAGGCATTCATCATCAGTGCCACAAGCGTTGAAGAACGACTGAAGAAGGCCCGCCAACTGGGGTTGCACATCTCAGAAGGAGAAAACAAGGGCAAGCGTCTCAACAACGATAATGGGGGTAACCCCTCCAACAATCGGAACAGCAAGGGAAAACAGGCTATGGTGGCCGACACGGCCCAGAAGCCCGAGCCACAGCCAGCAGACAAGCAATGGCCTCAAATCACTTACTCTTTCGAAGACGGCCATGTCAAGCCTATCTTAGACATGCTCATACAAGGAGGTAGAATTTAGCTTCCTCCACCAAGACGGGAGCCTCGGCCGGCTGATCTGGAGAACTCGAAGTTCTGCCATTACCACCGTTATGTACACCACACTACACATGACTGCTACCAATTAAAACGGTACATCCAAAGCCTCATTGATTCGAACGCTCTGGCCATCGACTTCGAAGAGGTAACCGTATCAGCTAATATGGTGTCCGTACAATTCAGCAACTTCCCTCCGACAGAGACTCAAGACGGGGTAATCCCCGTCCCTCTCACGACAATGGAGATTACCAATCTTCCTCTGCCTCGAGAACAAGCTGCTGGTCTAGTACCTCTCACCACCTCACGAGGAAAGGTCATGTGGGTCCATCCAGACTTGGTGTCAGAAGTGACTCGGCTCACACCATCTCCCACCAACTAAAAAAGTAGAAAAATCAAGACATGCCGCACAGTTTCAGCCGACAACGAGGAAGCTACAGCTGTCGTCACGCGGTCCGGAGCGCAATCCGAACCTGTGGTTGACAGTCCAGCTGAAAATCATCAACCCACTGCAGCTGATGCTCTGGGACCGGCTCAGCCTTCGACGACCGACAAGCCTAGGCCGAAAGAGACTCGCTTCGACAAATCTCTTCGAAAGGACGCAGCACAAGGGCTAGAGAGGCCCTACAACTTTGACATCTTAGCACAATTGGCTAACACTCCGGCCAAATTGTCATTGTACGAACTCCTAAGGCGCTCCAAGGACGTTCGTATTGCACTGAGCGAAGCACTCCAAAATGCCGATGCCTATCTCGCTCAATCTAACCTCACTGGGGAGGACTCACCCGTGGATCTCCAAGATAGTGCCTGCACGGGAGCAATGCCCAACATCGTCTTCACTCCGCAGGACATGCTCATCAAAACCAATCTACATGATCGCCCGCTATACTACACGGGATACATCGGCGACGTGAAGATGGATCGGATGCACATTGATCCTGGCTCTTCTATAAGCATCATCCCGAAGGGCCTGCTACATCATCTTCGTATCCCAATGCATCGCCTGACACCTACAAGTACCGCCATCAGCGGTTTCAATTCGGGCAGGAGCTACCCTATTGGGAAGATTCGTCTGAAGTGTCAAATTGGCGACCTCCAATCCGAAGTCACCTGCTACGTCATAGATGCAGACACTTCTTACAACATCCTCTTGGGGCGCCCATGGATACACGATTATATGATCGTGCCTTCCACGCTACACCAGTGCTTCAAATTTGTCGACAAACACGGCTTCGTGAAGACAGAGTTTGCTGATATCGATCCCTTCAAAGGGGTCGAATCTTACTACTCGGATTCCTGTTTATACGAAAAGTCGAAGAAGCACCTTGATGAAGGAGACGCACAAACTCTTACCGAGACAGCCACGGGATCAGAAGGACCCCTGACGATCCACCTCCAAGCTCGCAAACCGGGCAAGTCCGTACCCCTCACCGCCACTCTGCGGAAGGACGCGATCAGCCTCTCGGCGCAAGAGGAGCAGATGATAATTCGGCTGCCAAGGCCGGCCAAGTGCCGAGACTCGCAACGGGGCCACTAACAATCCGACTGTCGAGAGTCAGTCAACCACAAACAGGGAAGCTCAACCCCTCGGACAGGCCACTGACAATACGCCTTGCCAAAAAAGGTTGTCGCCTCGATGCAAGGTCTGACACTTCCAGCGAACCAGCCACTCCTCGCTCCACATCGAATGCCAAACTGGGGGTCGCCAGTCTGCCAATGACTCCACGCTCTGCTCCATTAACTGGACCACTGACGATCAAGCTTCCTAGGTCATCCTCTCAGTCTTCGTTCACACAGGGGGTAGCCGAAGAGGAACCGGAGCTAGCCAAGTATGTGGCTGCCCACACTGATGTCCTTTCTGCTGATGATGTAATCCCCCTAGAAAAGATACCTTACTTCATCAATAAAGGGTTATCTTTGAACTACACCGAGCTCAATAAGCTATGTACGATGTATGCTATAGAACACGGTATAGGCGCTCACCTACATACACAGGTGACAAATGTGTACACCGTAATCCAGCTTGCTCCAGTAGAAGACGCTTACCGAATATTAGAGGGAGGAGATCATCCAATCATCTTCGGCCGAACGAACAACCCTCATCCCTGCACCATAGAAGAAGCCGACCTCGGGTCAGATACCGGGAGACTGCCTCTGTATCTCTATAGCCCTCAATCCAAATATCTCATGCAGAAACATGGGTATGATCTGGAGACTACACCAGGATTGAACTATGGCACTGGGCGACGATTACCTTTGAAGCCGCCGGTTTCGGCGGGCAAACCACGGAACTACTATAACAAAACTCGATGCGGGTTAGGGTATGTAACGCCTACTACGACCCCGAAAAGTTCAGATGAAGAATACGACTGGCAGTCACATTCAACCGGATCACCAACTTCTGACTCAGACACCAGCTTCGGAGATGTGTTCAGACAAGTCATGTCAGTCAACATGACGTTCGCCGACGCTTACGAGGAAGACGAAGACATCCCCGAAATCCTCGAACTAGAGCCATGGGCCTAGCAATTAGACGCGTAATGGAAAAAGCGGTTCGAACTGAGAGAACCTCCTACTGAAGATGAGGTCATACAAGTGGATCTCGGCAGCGAATCTTCTCCAAAACCGATCTTCATCAGTGAAAGCCTAACCGACGAAGAACGGGAGTCGCTGTTAGAACTTGTCAGAGAGTACATTGATGTGTTCGCCTGGAGCTATGAAGACATGCCAGGGTTAAATCCTGACATCGCTCTTCATAAACTCAATATTCGACCAGATGGAAAGCCAGTTAAACAACAACAGCGACGCTTCCGTCCAGGCATCATGGACGCGATCGAAGCTGAAGTCAACTAACTGATAGCCAGCGGCTTCATCCGTGAGGAGCAGTATCCCGATTGGGTCGCCAATATAGAACCCGTTCTCAAGAAGAACGGGAAGATTCGAATCTGCATCGACTTCCGCAACCTGAACGAGGCATATCCCAAAGATGAATTCCCCCTTCCTATCACAGACATCATGATCGACAATAACTGCGGCTTCGAACGCATGTCATTCATGGATGGCTTCTTGGGATACAACCAAATCAAAATGTCTCCTGATGACGAAAAGCATACATCATTTCGAACACCGATTGGCACGTACTGCTACACAGTCATGCCTTTCAGTTCAAAGAATGCTGGCGCCATATATCAGAGAGCCATAAGCATCATCTTCAGAGACCACTTACGCAAGACGGTAGAGTGCTATGTTGACGATATAGCCGTCAAGAGCCGTAGCAAGGGAGACCATCTGCAAGATCTAAGGACGGTATTCGACCTAATGCGGACACACAATTTGAAGATGAACCCTACGAAGTCCTTCCTGGGCATATCCAGTGGGAAGTTTTTAGGCTTCATCATCACCGCAAAGGGTATCCATGTAGACCCTGAAAAGACAAAAGCAATCATGGAGATGGGTCCCCCGAGAAATCTCCGTGAACTCAGAGGCCTTCAAGGAAGGCTAGCTTACATCAGAAGGTTCATTTCCAACCTCTCCGGGCGATGCCGACCATTCATGCACCTCATGAAGAAAGGAGTCTCATACGTATGGGACGAAGAATGCCAGCGTGCTTTCGACAGCATCAAAGAATATTTGTCGAATCCTCCGGTCTTGGTAGCCCTAGTCCCTGGAAAACTATTCCTGCTCTATGTACGAGCGATAGAACACTCCCTCGGTGCCCTGTTGGCACAAAACAACGATGCAGGACACGAACAAGCCATATACTATCTCAGCTGAATGATGGTGGGACCCAAGCACCGATGCACCGCGGTTGAGAAAGAATGCCTCGCCCTGGTGTTCGCCATTCAGAAAATGCGACACTATGTCGCCGGACAAACGATACATGTGGTCTCACGAGTCAACCCTTTAAGGGTCCTCATGACTAAACCAGGGGCACTCAGCTCTCGACTCGCTACATGGGCAATATTGCTGTCCCCTTATCATATGATCTTCGTCCTCCAAAAGGCAGTCAAAGGTCAAGCCCTGGCAGATTTCTTGGCAGCCCGCCCAGGCTCGGAGTCCTCCAGGATATACGAAGAGATCCCATATGAGGTCGCCGACTCGCACACAACCTCTCGCGAAAATATATGGCGAATGTTCTTCGACGGTGCTTCAAGGACCGGACCTAAAGGCAATATAGTCGTCGGAGTCGGGATAGTGCTAATCTCTCCTTCCGGATTGGTGATTAACCGCGCTTATTCCCTCACCGAACCCTGTTCTAACAATGTGGTCGAGTACAACGCTCTGGTCATTGGCCTCCAACTTGCAAGAGAGCTGGGGGTAGAATACTTTGAAGCATATGGCGATTCCCAGCTAATCGTCAATCAGATCCGGGGCTCATACGAAGTCCGCCACGAAGACATGATCCCTTATCACCAAATAGCGATCGACATCATCTCGTCGTTTGAGGGGTTCTTTATCGAGCACGTCCCCAGACTCTGAAATATTGAAGCCGATGCCTTAGCTGGTCTCGCCGCTTCCCTAGCAGTTTCGAATTATAATCGACAATCAGTGGAAGTGATAGGCCATGAACTGGTCTGTCCCAAAAACAATGTGCAATTCGTCGCAAGTTATTCTGCACAAACGATCGATGACGCCCCAGATTGGAGACAGCCATTCATCGATTTCGTCGTCTACGACATCCTGCCTGAGAACCCAAAGGAAGCCACTTCCATCAGAAGGCGTTCTCTCAGGTTCTTCTATGATACAGAGACGAAAATGCTGTATCGTCGCTCCTTCGACGGATTACTGCTTCGGTGTCTGTCTAACGCAGAAGCCAAAGAAGCCATACGAGAAGCCCATGACGGTGTCTGCGGGGCGCATCAACTCGGCCCAAAACTGTAAGACCGCCTTCGTCGAATGGGCTACTATTGGCCCACAATGGTGGCAGACGCGATAGATTATGCTAGAAAGTACAAAGCTTGCCAAGTCCACGCGGACTTCATCCACCAACCATCCGAATTTTTATATCCGACAGTGGCGTCCTGGCCATTCGAAGCATGGGGAATGGATATCATTGGTCCAATCACCCCACCTTCCTCCCGAGGACATCGCTTCATACTTGCGATCACTGATTACTTCTCCAAATGGGCAGAAGCTGTCCCGCTCGCCGAAGTCAAGACTTTAAATATGATCAGCTTCCTTAAACACCATGTCATCTACCACTTTGGACTGCCCCGAAGGATCATCCACGATAATGGCCCGCAGTTTGCAAGCCACGCATTCTATCAGTTTTGCGATAAGCACCGTATTCAGAATATCGCCTCGACGCCGTACAACCCGGCAGCAAATGGATTAGCAGAGGCGTTCAATAAAACAATCATCAAACTGCTCAAGAAGTTCGTCTCCTCCAACAAGCGTGTCTGGAACGAGAAGCTCGGCGAGTACTTATGGGCTTATCGCACCACGGTCCGAACAGCCACCGGAAATACACCATTCTCCCTGGTATACGGGAGTGAGGCAGTCCTCCCCTTGGAGACACAGATCCCCTCACTACGTGTTGCCCTCACACATCAATTGACAACCAATGATAACTACCGACGTCGACTGCAAGAGTTAGAGGCTTTAGATGAAAAGTGCCTCCTAGCTCAGCAAAGGATCGAGCTATACCAAGCTCGCATCTCAGGAGCATTCAACAAGAAAATCAAAATCAGAACATTCCAGGTAGGCGATCTTGTCTTGGCAGTCCGTAGGCCAATGGTCATGACTCACAAGACCGCCGGCAAATTCCAGCCAAAGTGGGAGGGCCCATTTATCATTGAGACGGTATTCTCCAACGGTGCTTACCGCCTTGCAAAGTAAAATGGAGACTTGCTCATGCTGCCCGTCAACGGCAAGTTCCTGAAGAAATATTATGTCTAAACGACATTCGCTACAAGGTCGTCGAGTCATGTACCCGTCGGTACCACTGAACTCACACCCTCAGCATTTCAGAATATCGAGTCATGTACCGGCTGGTACCACTGAACTCACACCCACAACATTTCAAGATTATCGAGTCATGTACCTGTTGGTGCCCCTGAACTCACCCCTACATCCCCTTTAGATTATCGAGTCATGTACCCGCTGGTGCCGCTGGACTCCCACTTTCTCAATATGTTAATTTACCGAGTTATGTACCCGCTGGTGCCTCTGAACTCACATTTCGGTCACTTTTTCAGATAGTAAGTCACGTATGATTATACCTCTGAACTTTCTTCCTGGAAGAGATCCTCCCTCATGATCCAATACACGCACTCCCAGTGCACAAAAAGGGTAATCGATCCACAAATTTCCGAAAATGGACATGTCCTCATCACCTCTGAGTCGTTTTCACTTCCACCAAAAACAAACTGCCCCCCACATAGAACTTCCACGTTCTCCTACCTCTGAGTCGTTCTATGTACCCCCTCTTCATTGAGCCTACTCCTGCTATGTCATCATTACCTCTGAGTGGGAAGGCTCCGTCGAAGAAACCTTCATGCTTGCCATGTCCACATTACCTCTGAGCAAGTATGTCGGTCTCCTTTCGACCTATTATCTGTACCCACAACCAGAGTACGACCAGGATAATAGGTCCACAAATGTCTACTGTTGACCACGATTATCTTCCGTGAAACCTCCCCTGCCATGTCCTCATTACCTCTGAGCAGGAAGATTCCACGGTAAAACCCTCATGCTTGCCATGTCCTCATGACCTCTGAACAAATATGTTAGTTTTCCTTTAACCCTATTATCTGTATCCCGAACTAGGGTACGCCAAGGATAATAAGTCCACATATATATTCCTTTGCTAAGCTTCTTAGCATAAATCTACTACCCCACCATGCCCCGGGAGCCCAGCTGCTCTACGGCATTCTTTTTTTTTAAGCACCGAGAACATCTATGACCACTTTGCCACGGCTGTTCCGGACATCCTGTCCAAACTTGTTATCTGTACCTAAAACCAAGGTATGCCTAGGATAACAGGTCCACAAATAAATCCCCCAGCAAGTCCAATTCCACAGACGCTACAAGTACAAGAAAGAGATGATGAGTTGAAACATGCTCATTTATTCAAAATTCAACGTACCAATTCACTTGGGATCACATCCCTTACAAAAAAAAGAGAGAAAGGAAAGAGAAAACAAAGAAAACAGACAGCTGATCACTGCTCTGGGGCACATAACGCCCTGAGACGGTCTGTCAGCAAAACAACCGACCGTTCAAACCTCTGAGAGGCTCGATGCTCTGCCTCGTAGGTCAGCACTGCCTCATCCTCCAGATGAGCGTGAGCCTGCCAGTTATCCTCAAATTTCTTAAAGGCCCGCTCCAGGTTATCGGAAGATCGGGAAACCTTCTCGGCCTCCCGAACGATCGACTCCTGCTCCGCCTGAGAAGCCTCCAGCTCTGACTCTAAGAAGGCCAGTTGCCTCTGGAGTCCAAGAATCCGCTCCTTCGTATCAGCAATTCCACTAGAAGCGGACTCTTCCCGAGCACGGCAAGCCTGACTCCTGCGACCCAGCTGGTCATACGAAGCGGAGAACTTATCAAGGTCCCCCCGTACAACTGGCCCAGCAGTATTTCGGGCTAGCTTATTCCGATCCCGAGCAGCAATGAGGAAGCCCCGCTCCCGCTCGATAGCAGCAGGCAAGCCCGCCTGTCGTATCGCCAGTAGCTGGGTCACAAGCTGATCAGCTTTCGTCAGCTTAGGTTCCAGCAGTGCAGCCAATCCCACCCCGCCAGGAAGGGACTTCAAGGTCACAATTTGACCCCGAGCGCATTAAAGAGATAGAGAAAATGGGGTCCTCCATCCTATGGCAGCGTCTACGCCCCTTGTCAAATGACGATATAAGCTGTCTACCACGTCCTGCGTCACCTCGTTCAGAGTCTCCGTGGAGGCCGGTGTCAACGGGAGCGTGGCTGGTAGCACCGAAGAAGACGCAACAGAATCTGCCGCTCCTGCTACGAGAGAAACCAGCTCTGCACGAAAGGACGCTTGAACTGCGGCCAACTCCTCTCTGGCAGCCTGTAAAATTTGAATACTCGGCAGGGTCGAGAGGTCGGTCCCCGGAGCCGTACAATCTGCAGAGGATGCGACAGAGACCATCGCCAACCCCATTTCCGTCGGCCTAGAGCTGGCAGGAGGCTCCTCGGCATGGGACGGCAAAAAAGAGGGAACGCTCCTTTCTTCCGTATCACGGCAGGCCGAGCCTTTCCCAAGAACATCCACGGTGGGAAGTAAAGGGTCAGGACTGTAGGCCTCAAAAATGAAAGTCACGTTGAGTTGATCAAGACAGAGTCAAAAGTCACGCTCAGTTGATCCAGACAATATAAACAAATCACGCTGGGAGACAGCTCATCATTTGCCAAAGAGTAATTATGACTGACAACACGACAGTCGAAGAATATCTCTTCGTATGCCACGTATACACAGAATTCGAGAGATCATCGCCGTCTATCGCGTGATTTTCAAAATCTTCTTCAGCAAGACTCAGCCTTCGTCGAGTTGGCGTACCAAAAGGGTTTCTTGTCATTTAATGCGACTGACAAAGCAATCACTGTCAGAGATTTTGTGTCAGTCGAGACACGCCGAATCAAGACAGCTGGCAGTTCTATCTCAAGTCTGCATGTATTTGTGATCTTCATCTCAAGTTTGCGTGGATTCTGAAGTTTTCTTCCTCAAGTTTGCGTGGATTTTGAAGTTCTTTGCTTCGAAGTCTGCATGGATCCTGAAGCTTCCTGCCCCAAGTTTGCGTGGATTTTGAAGCTTTCTACACCGAGTTCGCGTGGATTTCGTCTTCAACAAATCTGCGTGGATTTCATCAAATTGGAGTACGTGGCAGCCATGCCACTGATCTCTCGCCTGCGTGTCCTGTAACTTGCATACGACTCATGCATGATTGCCATGTGTCCAACAGTTACAGGCCACGTCCAGTAATTGCTCACAGCCTTGTGTATGTTAAATCCTGCGTAATTTTTAACTAGGCATAGGCTGTGAAGACAGTTATCTTTTCAGTTATTATTCTTGACTCTATAAATAGAGTTCTTTTTCTCATTCATTGGACAGATACACTGATATCTACTGTCAAAATTTTGAGAGCTTTTCTTCTTCGTATAGTCCAAGGGATAAAGCGATCGTCTTCTAGATCGGATTCCTACAGTTGTAATTTTCCCAGAAACATAACAAATAAAGAGAATTTCTTTATAGTAAATAAATTGGCGACTCTGCTGGGGAAAACCATCTCCTCTTCTGAGATGGTAACAACTCAATGCGACACTTCGTCAATCGGCTCGACGAAGAAGGTGATGACGATCAAATTCGATCAACTCGCCTATGAAGAAATGCAGCGGGCTAAGGGTGGCAAGCCCACTCCAGCCTCCATTATCACTGCCAAGTCAAAGGGACACTCTGTCTATGTCCCTAAGAATCGGTTGGCAGTCAATGGTGAAGTCTCTGCCACAGTGTCTACTCCTACCTCTGGCAAGAACTCCACTGCAAGCACGCACACTCTTGTGCGCTCGAAGATGACAGTAATCAAAAGTCACGTTGACAGTACTGGCTCCTTAGCCAAATCTGGTCCAGCGTGCAAATTCAACCCCAAAAGTCACGCTGACAGTACTGGCTCCTTAGCCAAATCTGTTCCAGCGTGCAAATTCAACCCCAAAAGTCACGCTGACAGTACTGGCTCCTTAGCCAAATCTGTTCCAGCGTGCAAATTCAACCCTAAAAGTCACGCTGACAGTACTGGCTCCTTAGCCAAATCTGTTCCAGCGTGCAAATTCAACCCTAAAAGTCACGCTGACAGTACTGGCTTCTCAGCCAAATCTGTTCCAGCGTGCGAATTCAACCCTAAAAGTCACGCTGACAGTACTGGCTCCTTAGCCAAATCTATTTCAGCGTGTAATTCGAAAATTAAAAGTCACGCTAACAGTACTGGTTCCTTAGCCAAATCTGTTTCAGCGTGTATTTCATCAGAGAAGAATAACTCCTTAGTTATCTCTTCTTCTTTACCGAGTTCTACTAGAACTGGGGGTGGTCTTCCACACAAAGTCCCTTCGAAAAGGAATAACTCTTTAATTGTTTCTTCTGCTCCTGTAGTTTTTACTTCAGGAACAGCTTTGACTGATACTTTTGTTAGTCAAAGGAAAGGAGATGGTCTTTTGACTACTCTTCCTTCTGGACATTCTATGTCTCAAAATCTGATTGAGTCTAAGAAGAAATATTCCTTAATATCTTCTCCTATGACTTCTTCAAATTGGGCACAGAATCTGTCCATTAAAGAGGGTCTGTTACCAACTCCTAATCAAAGGAGTGGTTCAACTCTTCCTTCTCTGCAAATATCCAGATCAATGGAGGGAAAACTCCATGTTTCCAAAATTAATGTGTTACCTTCCACTGATTTAAGAACAAAACTCAGCACTTCTGGTGTTAAGAAACCATACCAATTGGATATGAAGATAAAAGATCCAGATGCAGAGTATGCAAGAAATTATGTGGCTCACATTAATCACTCTTTGTATAATCAAGAGCCATTAAGACCCAAGAACAGGAAGTATACTCCTCAATCTTCACAAGCAGATTTGCAGGAATATCTTCAACAGAAGAGAAGGAGTAATTCTATGTCAAAGGAACATGCTGAATGTGACTTCTATCCAAGAGTCATAATTCAGTGCAGATGTCAATCAACGGTTCAAGACCAAGGTGATCATGAATGTGACTTCCAGCCAAGAGCCACAATGCAATGCAGATGTCAAACTAAACGACAGTCTGTCTTCAATAAGATTCAGTATGAACCTATGCCTGATGAAGATGAGCCTTTGTTTGCCTCTGTCAACATGACTTCTAGGGACACCGGGGGTAGAGTTGATAGTCCAGATGGAGTATATAGAAACACCAGAGCAAGAGTCCTGGCTTCTAGTCAAAGAAATTTGATCCCTGAAATTGATTCTGAATTCCTTAGAGAATCTAACTTCCCACCTCTTCCTACTGGGGGTAGTTCTCCTATAATTGACTTTGATGCACGAAGCAATGATTCAGAGCATACAACATCTACTAGTTCATCAATAATTCCTCGTACAGTCACAACTTATATGGTTGATGGGAATACTGATGAACCTTCTTCTTCCTTGACTCCTCAAGATCAAAGAATTGCTTCTTTGGAACAACAAATGAAGTCTATGGCTGATACTATGAAGTCGATGTATGAACTCATGACAACACAGATGCAAAATCGACAGACTGTACCAGATGCCATACCAACTGACACTGATATGAGTCCAGTACAAGTTCCTCTAGCAGTACAATCTAATACTCCTGGACCAGCTCAACCAAATCCTAGTCTCTCTGGAGCTGGGGGTAGTGCTTACAATGCTGGTCCTCCTCCCAGCTATTTTCTACAAGCCACAACTCCACAATCTTCGGGAGTTGTCTCTGAAGAATTGAAGAATCTCAAAACTCAATTCGAGGCATTCAAACAGAAGGATGGTTTACAAAGGTTAGGCATCAAGCAGCCTTATCCGATAGAATGGAAGCAAGTATCATATCCTCCTAAATACAAGCCTCCTACTATCTCATTCTATGATGGAACCACTTCTCCAAGTCAATTTATTAATCACTTTGAAGTGATGACTGATCAACTGCAACCAAGTGATGCCCTCCTTACTCGGGTATTTATTGGATGTCTCAAGGGAACGGCTTATGAATGGTATAGGAGTCTCCCAGATGGGAGCATTACCTCATTTACTGGTTTTAAACAGATGTTTCTTGAAAGGTTCTATGAAGGGCTTAATGACATGACTATGTCTGCTCTTATTAGAATCAAGCAGAAAAATAATGAATCTACAGAGGAATACATTGAACGGTTTCGAAGAGAAGCTCTGAAGATGCCTCTTGGAACTCCTGATGCTGTCACCATTGACACGTGCAAATCAAACTTGTTGCCAATCATCAGTATGTGGACAGGGTCCACTAAATTTCAAGATTGGCCTTCCTTCATAGTCAGTGCCAAAGCTGCAGAAATCAGTGCTGAAACCTTCAAAGGTTTAGGAGTGCAGATGACTCCTAAAGAAACAGGACAAGGTGCTAACAATAAAAACAATGCTCGCAAGGGAAAAGAAACTCTTGAAGTTAATCTTCAGAGCAAAGATGCATCAAATGTTCAAACTCCTGCCTCTACAACTCAACAATCAAGAACACCTCGCCCCAAAGAAGAATATTCTTTTGATGACGACGATGTCCTTGGTATCTTTGAATGTCTGCTGAAAGGTAATAAAATATAATTACCTGAGATCAAGAAACCTGATGAAGCTGGTAAAACAGATCATCCCAAATACTGCCCATATCACAGAATACTGGGTCATACAATTCGTACATGTTATGTACTGAAAGGAAAGATCCAAGAAATGATTAAATCTGGAGCTATCTCTTTTACTCCAAAAGAGAAGACCGTCACCTCCAACGTCGTTTCTATGCAATTCGGAGATTTCCCTCCTCAACTCCTTGAAGGTGGGATCGTTCCTATTCCCAAGGCAACTCTTGACATAGTGAATCTTCCTCCTCCACGGTCTGAAGGATTAGTGCCAATCACTTTGGAGACTGGAGAAATCATGTGGATCCATCCTGATCTAGTAGCAGATTTTGAATCTCCTTTTCCTCAAAAGATTTCTTCTCGAAAGTCCAAGAAGGCTGGAAAGATTAAATCATGTCATATGACTTCTCTCGGATCTACCTCTGACACAGAGCCAAAAGACAAAGAAGAAGCACTTGTTAGTGCTACTCGAACGGGGAAACCTTATCTAAAGGATTATTCCAAAAGTCCTGAGGATCCTCTTGATATCCCTCCAGCTGATAAAGATGCTTCTAATGTTCCTCCTGAAGAAGAATCATCTACTGCACCTGTTCCTTCAACTACACCAGTTGAACCTGTTCTTCCCAAGCCTACAGCTCTGGAGAAGGGCAAACAACAGGCTCGGTTTGATAAGCCAATCAAGAAGTCCTCTCCTCTTGGACTTCAGAAGCCTTACAACTTCGACATTTTGGCTCAACTTACTAATACTCCAGCTAGAATGTCCCTCTTTGAACTTCTACGTCTTTCCAAATAGACTCGGGAGATATTAAGTGAAGCACTTCTACAAACTGACTCTTGTCTTGCACAATTGAAGAAGCCAGATGCAGAACCTGCCCCTTGCTTATATTGCAAGAGTATACTGGAGATTATCCCAAATATCACCTTTACACAAGACGACATGCTATTGGAGGATAATCGACATGATCGGCCTCTCTACTACACCGATTATATCGACACAATGAAGATAGATCGTATCCTCATTGATCCAGGGTCTGTTATAAGCATAATGCCAAAGAGTCTGTTGGATGAACTAAAAATCCCTCTCCACAAGCTCTCCAAGACGGTTACTACTATCTTGGGATTCAATCAAAGTCGAAGTGAGCCTTTGGGAAAGATTCATCTGAAGCTTCAGATAGGCGATTTCAGATCTAAAGTCACTTTCTATGTGATCGAGATCGCAGGATCCTATAATCTTCTTCTGGGGAGGCCCTTTCTTCATGAAAATAATGTGGTGCCCTCTACTCTTCATCAATGTTTTAAATACATTGATAGCAATGGAAGAGTACAAAAAGAAGTTGCTGATATAAAATCCCTTCTGTGGGGTTGAAGCTTATTTCAACGATTCTCGAATGTACAAAGAAGAGTATACAAGGATCATACAAGCTATGGAGAAAGAAGATGCACAAAGTGAGACTTTAATAATCCTTGTTAAAGGTCGAACTACTCAGCAACAATCTCCTAAACCCTCTGGAGAAGATTCTTTCATCATTCCAGTGAGTGGACGGATCTCTCCGTTACCTCAGTCATCTACTCAAAATACACTGATCATTCCTGTCAGTGGGCGTACTACAGTTCCTGTATCTTCACAAGATACTCTGCTAATTCCAGTTGGAGGGCGGATTATTCTTCCATCTCAAACTTCAAGAGAGCTCACCTCTTCTGAGCCATTTGTTATCGATTTTAATCGAAACAAAGCTTCTTCTTCTTCTTCCCCTTTAGTCATTGACTTGGCTAAAATCTCTAAGGCTCAGCCTTTTCCCAATGTAAATACTGCTGCTTTTATATTTAATGAAAAGTCTCCACCTTTGCAGTACGTTGATGTGTGTAATTATGTTCATAGTTATTTACATCTGTTAGATGACTTGAACACAATAACCATAGGAGTTGTACAGACTGTTCATACAGATGTATCTCTAGAACCTGTACAATCTTCATACTTTCTAGTTCCCAGCAGAAAGCCAGGAGACATTCCAATATTCTTCTACAAACGGCCTCAAAATCCTTCTGATCTTGAAGATGATGACAAAAATGATGATATTGGAAGATTACAACTACGTCGTTATAGTCAGCAATCTAAAAACATCATCAAAAATATGGGCTATGACTTCAGGACTGGCCTCAATAGTGGAAAAGGAAGAAAAATGCCTGTTCGTATTCCTCCTCTGAAATATGGAAGGACGAAATACGGATTGGGCTATATAGCTCCTACTCCTTTTATCAATATTATCCATGAAGATCCCGAGTCTGACGAAGATAAGAGATCTGATTCTTCTAGTACCACTTCTTGGGATTCCGATACGAGTATCGGTGACTTCTACTGCAATATTCTGTCTTCCAATATGGTTTCTATTGACTGTTTTGAAAAATGATTCATACTTGACGGTTCATTCGTTCATCTGACAGTTCATCCGTTCATCTGACGGTTCATCCGTTCATTAATGCCTGACGGTTCATCCGTTCATCCATCCGACGGTTCGCCCGTTCATTATAATCTGACGGTTAACCCATTCATTCATCTAGTCTTTTGATTTCCGAGTCTAAAGATCATGAAAAATTGAGTTCAAAGATATTTTTATGTCTAAATTCTATTTTTTCCAATCAGTATTAAACTAAGATCATTTCTGGTTTAATATCATCTGATAGAATTACAAAGTTTGTTTGTATATTCTATTCTATTGAAATATGTCATGTATCATTTACCTCTGAACATATTTTCTATGAATCTATCATTATCAAAACAGCAAAACCAAATGTCAGATCAAGAACTTTCATTTGTTGTCATTTCAGAATCAAAACATGGAATACAAGTGAAAGTGAGAATAAAAAAAAGGGGGAATTCACTTGCTTGGAGTTATCAGCTCCCTAATACGATCTAGAACAACATTCAGTTTCTCTTCATGAGTTTTTCTAACTCTTTCTGCTGCTACAATTGTAATATTCTGTTCATCAAAAGTAATGATGGCAGACTGGTGACGGTTGGCTTCTTCAAACTGTTCCGTCTGCATCTGTTCCCGTTCCTTCTGAAGAATCTCACAATGTTCGACTTCAAAGATATAAGCCGTAGCAACTTCAGCTTGTTCTGTTTCCATGACGGCAATGCGCTCTTGAAGACGAGCTAATTCTTCTTTCAATTTCTTCAATTCTTCAGTCTTGGATGCGTTGTCTTTTTCTAAAAACTCTACTCTTTGACGAGCAGCTAATATTTCTTCGCACTTTTCTACTAATTTTTCAGTAGAAGAGGCAAGAAATGTTTCTAAAGCTGCCTGTTGGGACTGTACTTCATTCTCTAGTTGCTCAATCTCAGCTTCAGTTAAAGATTGAATGTCCTCCTTCTTGGTCTCCCAGTATTTTCGGATAGTTACTTCTAACTCATCCAGGAGATGTTCAAAGAAGATGCACTGAGATGCGTAACCAGCATGTCGCAGCGCCATCAGTGGGAATTTGACCATAGTTCTGAGATCAGAAAAGGGCATAGCTTCATCCTTCAAGAAACGTGTAGAATATGTATCTAGATATGAATAAATGATTTTCGGATACATTCCCAGGGTTCTTGCTAGCCCAGTCTCAAATCCAGGAGTCGCTGTCAACATGGAAGAAGAAGCTTGAATATTTTCTATCCTCGGAATAGAAGTATGTGCGACAGGAGAAGTTGGCAAGTGTGAACTCTCTTCATCAGCATCAGCTTGGATAAGCGGAGCATGAGTCGAGCTCATTGCTGCAGCAGTTCCTACAATTAAAGAAAAATATAATTAGCATTTAAAGGAAGAGAAATAGCAGAAATAGAATCTGAAATAAAGCTTTACCTGGCTGAGGTTCATATTCGGTATGTGGAGGGAGTCTTGCTTCTTCTCGCAGCCGTTCCATGATTGTATTCGATACCTGCTTTATATGGCTGCTTCCAGCTCCAGAATTACTAGGTGCTAAAGCATTGTTCGGTGACTGAACAGGTTCAGGGCTAAGTTCCATTCTGTTCCCTTTCACTTTATCTTCATCATAAGGAGTCGAAGTGCCAGCATGTCAGTCTTCTCCTCCTTCAGCTTCTTCTTCTTCATCCTCAGGATAAACTTCTGATTCAGAGTCAATGATATTCACATCTTTATGAATCTCTAGAACAGTGACGATAGCAAGCTCAGTGTTAGCTGTCGGTTTAGTCGTCTCTGGAATATCGGTCCGAAGAATAATGTCCTGACAAACATTCTTCAATAGATCATCAGCAGCTGATAGCTCAGACGCATGCACATCTTCATTGCCTCTGGTCCCAGAAATGTTTTCTTCAGCTTGAGTTTCAGGAACTTTTGGCTGTTCTGAAACTTTTTCTAGAGCTGGTTTTCCTTCAGAGTAATTAATCTGATCATCCAGTTGAATGACGCCTTCAGTCCCATGCTCAAATGGGATTATCCTCGTCTCTGAGGGTTCAATAGCTACTCCACTTCTGATTGGAGCAGTTGTTTCCTAAGCATGAACAGACTCTACTTCAGTCTGTTCAGTTGAAGCTGTTGCAAGGTGAATATTATCAGACTCAGTCTTCTCAGAAGAAGCTGTTTCATTGATTTCCGGCAAAGTTCCTCCACTCATGATCGTCTCTAGGAGTTTATTGCCGTTAATTTTGCTGACAGACTTCTTAACATACTTTCCTCTTGACCTCCTTATCAAAGGAGCGTCGTCTTCATCAGTCTCTTCAACCTTATCAGCGGCATCGTCTTCATCAACTGATATACCGCCCAAAGATGAAGTAGCAGTCACCGAGACCCCTTTCTTCTTATTTTTGGATATTTGAGACCTAGTACTCCTCTTGGAGATGGTCTCAGATTCGTCACTTCTCTTCCTCTTAGAAAGAGATATAAATATAGGAGGAAGGACCTCATCAGGAAAATTTCCTTTCTTGAATAATTCATAGGGAGGCTCAACTTCTGTTGTCTCATCTTCGGGTTCTGAAGGAAAGTGCTGAATAACAATTTTCTTCTTTGACCTCTTCGATGGAGCTAGATCATCCTCTGCAACAAAGGTCTTCAGATTGAAACTCGGTCTGAAAGTGCTCGACGACACATAGAAACGTGCATACGTATAAAGCATCTTTGGCTCCGAGCTAGACAAAGGATTAGGCATAGAGAATACGACCTTTGTATCTCTAGCTGCAAAATATCTCCAAGCTCGAGCTCCGTCAATGAGTCCTTCGCGAGCAGATAAACAAGTAGTGGCGTTCTCAACATGGAGTTGGTCATACCCGAATTGTCTGACAAATCGGCTTGGTAAATATGGTTCCAGATATGCCATTTCTTCGTGACGATATACCAGATGAGAAGGTCGGATCTTCTGTAACCATTGGAAGGCTACATCATCTAGTCGGTTTCCCATATCTCCGTCCATCATATTTAAGGGCATACTCTCATAGCCCGATGGTGGAGGGACACATTGGATCGACCAATGTGATGCCCTATTCAATATATTTCTGCATTCTGGGAGGGTGTGAACCTTCCAGAACGTCTCTCCAGAGTACCTCTCCAGAAAAAGACTGCCACTCCCTCCTGCCCCTGGAGGTATCAGACCATCATGATGAAGGAGAAGCCAACCATATAAAAATGGGAAAGGCATCTCTATCCTTGGGAATTCTTCAGTCATCAGCCTCTGAGCAGACAGCATGGTAGTTACAAAATTCCGAAGACCTGTATTTAGTCTGCAGGTCATCGCTGATAATAAGTCCAGCCTGTAACCATACACAAGGCGTACCGCTGCAAAGATAACACCTCTGTGTATTCTGTCCAAAGAACTGGAGCCGGGAACGATGAATCTCCTTAACCACAGAGATAGAAATTCGGCCAAGTGACCGTTCCTTGACAGATCCTTGCCACTCTGCCGCACATAAGAGCTGAAAGTGGTTCCAGCTTTGAACTCGTACCAATCTTCAGTAATGGTAAAATCCTTGCAGTCGTATTTCTCCAGCAAATAAGTGATCTCACTCTCAGAGAGAGGCTTGAAGTTGCTAATCTGATAATACCTCTTTTCATTTATTTTCCTATCATCCTTTTCACGGTTCATGAAAAGGTAGGACATCCACTTCTGAATGTGGTTGCCAGCTTCATCCTTGGAACCCTTGTAATATAGGGTGCATGTGCCAAAATGGCACATCATCTCTTCAAATAGATGGACCATCTCTGGGTTCTTCTCTGACAGAAAGTTCAGTTCCTCTGTCGTGGGAACATACTCCTCATACAGCAGCGAGCCTGAAGGCAGGTGTGAGATGTATTCCATCTCATGAAGGGCGAAGCCCATCTCTTCTTTTGGAGTCATGAAAGTCCCCGTCATGTGGTTATATCTCTCAACTAAAGCCAGGAATAGGAAGGGGTTGGGTTTAAAGCCGTAAGATGAGTTGACGACAGCATCATAAAGATTAATCTTCTTCAACTCAGTTCCAAAATTTTCCAAAGCCCAGTGGACCAAAGTCTTCCATCTCACATTCTCCTGAATCATTAGGCCATTCATCCTCGGCGTTGAATCGGTCGGATAGAATGCATTCCGGTTTGACATAAATTCATTTATGAATATGGGCATCCTGAAGGGCATCACTATGGATGAGTCTTCTGGTGGTATACATCCAGGCTTCAGACCCCGAAGCACTGATACATGATCCTCCGGGGCACTGAAAAATCCCTCTTTCCTGTAAATAATACGGCTTGCCTTCGCCTGTTGATATTCTGTCAAATACCAGGACATCTTTCTCGGGTAGCTGGCATGCATAAGTCTCATGATTGATAAACCCCGTGAAACCTTTGGCCAATACATGGGTTGTTTCACATCCCCCTCAAAGCAGAAGCACACCTTCTCCCTAATGCCCTTTGGCTGAGATTTTTGTGCTATAGCATCTCCGAACAAGAATGCTGGTTTCTTATGGGATACCAGATCTAGACTTTGGAAAGGTTGTCCATTCATCAAGCAGAGTAAAGTTGTGTGGTCTTGATTAGCCAACAGTGATAGTCTTGCTTCAGGAAGATCAAAATGAGGGAATGATATATGAGATAGATCATGCTTAAATGAAATACTCAAGCACCCCTCAAAATCTGCTTCTTCGCTTCGGATGTTCACTACAGAAAATGACAAGAAGACAAAGTCAGATATACCTATGTCTATGCGTGTATTACAGTATTTGAAGAAAAATTCAAAAGTCACGCAGACTCCACATGGATATATTACTGTGACATGCTGAGTGATTTATTCACGTGGATGATTAATTCATGCAAAGTTCAGACAGATTAGGATGAAAGTCACGCATCATTTGCTAGAATCATATTTAAATAGAAATGACAAAAAAATACGCTGACAGATCAAGACTAATCTATCCAGAAGATGACTCTCAGAAGCCTGCGTGAATAATTCAACATTGACATCTCTGTCAACATATGAAAAATCACGCAGCATCATCCTGAAAGCTGCGTGACTATTTCAACATGGACATTTCTGCCAATGTGAAAAGTCACGCAGAATCATGAGAACCATGCTCCTTTACACAGAGCTTCGTAAATACGAAGTTGTGAAGTATGGCCGACCCTAAAGAGGGGGATACTTTATTAAATATCCTTTGCCCTAAGGAGGGGGGATATATTTCTGAAGTTTAATATCTTAAGATCCTAAAAAATTCTATGTGGAGTTCATCTTCATCGTCTTCGACAGTTTGTGTTCTTCCATCACTTACGATGCATAGGAGCTCGCGGGACTTCTTGTCGAGGAAGTCTGTCAGTTGTGGCACGCGACGAAGTCACAGGGGCTTTCCCCTTGGCCTGAGCATCAGCTTTTTTGGGAGCCATTGCTGCTGAAAAAGTATAAGAAGAAGTCGTAGAGGAAGGAGTTTGTCGGGGAAGACGAAGTTCTCTTCTGTGGGTTCTCTCTTTCAAACGCAAGTAAAGAAAGAAAGAAGTAATCTATGGCTTATTTATAGGCTCATAAAGAATTCTAAATGACGGTCAAGTCATTATTGTCTCGATATTTGGAGATTTGCACGGGATCCTAACAGCACAGAATCCCAACAGCCTAAACATCTCGGAGTAAATCTCTCATTTTGAAGTCATCTCAGCGTGACTAAATCTATTTTTTTATCTCTATTTTCAAAGTATTTCGAAATAATTTATCATTTTTCGAAAACTTTGAAGGGGGTTTTGTAGGCCTCAAAAATGAAAGTCACGCTGAGTTGATCAAGACCGAGTCAAAAGTTACGCTCAGTTGATCCAGACAATATAAACAAATCACGCTGGGAGACACCTCATCATTTGCCAAAGAGTAATTATGACTGACAACACGACAGTCGAAGAATATCTCTTCGTATGCCACGTAAACACAGAATTCGAGAGATCATCGCCGTCTATCGCGTGATTTTTGAAATCTTCTTCAGCAAGACTCAGCCTTCTTCGAGTTGGCGTACCAAAAGGGTTTCTTGTCATTTAATGCGACTGACAAAGCAATCACTGTCAGAGATTTTGTGTCAGTCGAGACACGCCGAATCAAGACAGCTGGCAGTTCTATCTCAAGTCTGCGTGTATTTGTGATCTTCATCTCAAGTTTGCGTGGATTCTGAACTTTTCTTCCACAAGTTTGCGTGGATTTTGAAGTTCTTTGCCTCGAAGTCTGCGTGGATCCTGAAGCTTCCTGCCCCAAGTTTGCGTGGATTTTGAAGCTTTCTACACCGAGTTCGCATGGATTTCGTCTTCAACAAATCTGCATAGATTTCATCAAATTGGAGTACGTGGCAGCCATGCCACTGATCTCTCGCCTGCGTGTCCTGTAACTTGCACATGACTCATGCATGATTGCCATGTGTCCAACAGTTACAGGCCACGTCCAGTAACTGCTCACAGCCTTGTGTATGTTAAATCCTGCATGATTTTTAACTTGGCATAGGCTGTGAAGACAGTTATCTTTTCAGTTATTATTCTTGACTCTATAAATAGAGTTCTTTTTCTCATTCATTGGACAGATACACTGATATCTACTGTCAAAATTTTGAGAGCTTTTCTTCTTCGCATAGTCCAAGGGATAAAGCGATCGTCTTCTTGATCGGATTCCTACAGTTGTAATTTTCCCAGAAACACAACAAATAAAGAGAATTTCTTTATGGAAAACAAGGACCTGCAGGGCCAAGGCAACCATGAATCGATTTGACCCGGAGGATATGTTGATAGAGCAAATAAGCCCCCTCACTAGTCAATATCTGGCTTATCTTACCAGTTGAGGAGTTTGGAGGTCGAGGTTCGCCGGCAGCCACCGCAACCTCTTCACCAATAGCTTCCGAGTCAGGTATAACAGACTCCTCCCCCCTTGCGTCCTCGAGAGGGGATGCACCGAGATCGACAGCGCCTTGCTGAAGATCAGCGGTCTCGGAGACGGGTCTGAGGAAACCTTCGTCACCCCGGGCCGAGACCTCAGCACCCTGGGAGCTTCCAACCGCCGCTGAGAGAGCCCCCGCAGAAAGGACCGCAGCACACATGTCGCTGATCAAAGCAGCAAGGGCCGGATCAGCTTCAGGGATGGAAGACGATTCAGGAGAGGCCGGTTCGTCGGACACCTACAAAGAAAATTGAATAAGTCATATCTCCAAGTGAAAAGAAAACTACAACCAATAGATGACTACGACTTGGTCTTACCTCCGGAATAGTGTCTGTATCTTCACCCCTCTCGGTAATGAGTAATCCGCGAGACCTAACGGCAGCTCTCTTCACGGAAAAGGTCGCTCTACCGTCAGAAGACTCGTGTCTGACTCGTTTACGCGAGGAACCAGGCACAGCCGAAGGCCGCTCTTCTCTCACTACTTCATCTTGTACAGTAAGCAATGGATCTTCTGCCAGTTCAACGGGTGTGGAAAGCGGTTGACCCGGTACTTCTTCACCCCCACTAGAAAGGGAGTCTTCGCTATCATGATCATCCTCCTCCTAAGCCGACCCGGAAGGTTCTGATTCAGGAAGGGGAATCTGGAGCGCCAGTTGCTTTCTAGCCTTGGCCCCCTTGGGCTTCTCCTCTAAACCGGTACCCACAATAAAACTGGTACTCGGATCGAAGTTAACAGGAGGCTTGTTCGCCATAACATGATACAAAACAGCCACGTACAAAATTTCCCGTGGCACCTTAGCATCAGGAACCGAGAAGCTGGCCCGAGTATGATAAGCGTCATAATAATTCCACGCTCGGACGCCATCAAGAACGCTACCTTCAAAACCCAAACAAGGGTTGGGACAATCAAGGAACAACTGACTATAACCAAATTGGCGGGAAAACCTACTAGGTATGTAAGGCTCCAAGTACACACTATCTCGGTTGCGATAAACCAGATGCGCGGGGCGGATATTGCACAACCAAGCAAGCATATCCGGAGATAGAAAGTGAGAAGGCCCGGTACCGTCAAGATGTACCTTCCTCACGTCCTCACCAGAAAAAGAAGGAACAGACACAAAGAAGTCACACCCATCCACCCTCGCTAGTGCCCTTCGACAAGCGGGCATAGTGTTGTATTCCCAAGACCGGCAATGGCATTTGAAGAGGAAAGCATCTTCATCTGTAGCATCTTCCGCTATTCCGGGACTCATCAAAGACCTGTAGTGCATCGCCAACCACCCCATCAGGTAGTGGAAAGGCAGTTCTACGCGCTCAAAATCCAAAGTCTTCTTACGAGCAATAACCTTGGACGAGAATGTTCGAAGACCATAGTGAATGCTGTACACCATAGCAGGAAGGAGGGCCAGTCTAACTCCGAATACTAGTTTAACGGCAGGAAGGATGAAATGACGACCAATCCTCTCGATAGAACCCGCTCCTCCCGAGACTATACAGTTCCGTAGCCATATCATTAAAAATCCAGCCAGAAGCGCCTTCTCCGACATCTGTACGGTCCCGTAGTGAAAATAATTAAGAGAGTCGGCTTGACTTCCGAATATATCCCTCTTGGATCGCGACTTCTTGACACTTGACATCAGATTCCTTACCTCTGCATGCGTTCGAGGGGCTCGAGGAGTAACTTCGCCAGAAGGATCAACTCTAAAAAGATAATTAATCCAGGATGTGGTATGGAGAGCGGTCCCCTCGGAGCTATCCGTCGTTTTTATAGCTATCTGATGACAAGCACTATGGTGGCATAACAACTCCCGATACACCACAACAGAACCTGGGAGTTGCCTGTCCAAGCCTTCGAACTCCTCATTCGACGGGGTATACACCTCGAAAGGCTCATTCCCCCACGGAAGTTTAGAAACAGTATACATCTCGTGAAGAGCGAGCCCCAGTTCCCCTGTTGGTGCAAAGAACATCCCCGTTCGCCGGCAATACATCTCCAAGAGCGCTACGAACAGTGGTTTATTAAGGGAAAGTCTGTGACAAGTACCCCGAATGGCATGGTAAAGTCCCACCTCCCGCAGAAATGTTCCATAGGTCTGCAGAACCCAAGTGGTCAACTGGACCCATGTAGAAGTAGGGTTTATCCAGTTCGGCAATGCTATCCTGCCAACAGGATAGGATTTCTTACGAACAAGCCGATTCAAAAAGGTATCAGCTTGAGCGAATGAGAAGTTGGGACCGTATACATTCATAAAGGAGCCCGGGACCAAACCCATCATGTACCGGAGGGCGGAATCCCTACCTGCATATGCCGACCGCATGTTCGGATTATAATGGATGTTGTCCATCAACATCCCTCACTGAGTAGGAGTTAAATTACACACCATCTTCCTGTCCAACAACACCATGTTGAACCACGACAGGGGATAATAACGTTCCATGAGAGGAATATGGATCGCCACCCCATCCAAAGAAAAATCCCAGTTCTCGAAAATCTCTAAAACTCGGGGATTCTTGATGATTAAAGCATCTCCAAAAAGGAACAAAGGCTTCAGGTATTTTCCATCCAGCTTCCCAGTATTCATCATAGAACGGAGGTAATGGAGGGTCTGATTCTCAATGGCCTTCAACCTCTCCGAAGGCTCATCAGTAGGGAATTGATTCAACACATGCTTAATTAAGTCGTCAAGGCGTACGCCCAGGGCGAATTGATTTGAACCCACTATAAGCTCCCCAGCAGGATTCACGGGCAGATTCACTGGAGAAAGACGAAAGAAATGAGGTTAGAAGATAGTCAAAAAATAGAAGCATTGGAAAGATCATTTGAGTCTATGCGGCTCGGGTCGTCACAGCCTCATGCGGCTCAGCATTAGATACGTCCATTCGATTTTGTGCATCGTAGCCGTATGCGCCTCCGAGTTAGCCGAGTCCATGCAACTCGAATTCAGACGAGCTTATAGACTCATGCGGTTCAGGTTAAGCACGCCTACGAAGCCAGACTCACGCAAGCTAACGCGGATACAAGCAAGCGAGCTTATGCAGTTCCAAAAGTGAGCGGCACTTATGCGGCCCGAATCAAAAATGCATATGCGGCTCAGATCGAGTATAACAAGCTCATACGACCCCATGGGGGAAAGTACTTATGCGGTCACATCGATAAAACCTCGTACATATGGCTTGTGCATAAAGTATGCAGCAGAGCATGGCAACAGTTAGGGTTTTCAGACGACCCTTACCAGCAATAGGCGGGTGGACGTCGGGGTGAAAAGTAGGCACGCCAGCCGGCGGAGGAGCCGCCACGTTCGCCGCCGCAGTCGATGAAGACGCGGCCTTCTTGCCCTTCGCTGCCGCAGAAGATGAGGCGGCCTTCTTGCCCGTAGCAGCTGC
Source organism: Iris pallida (assembly GCA_029216955.1). Lineage (NCBI taxonomy): Eukaryota > Viridiplantae > Streptophyta > Magnoliopsida > Asparagales > Iridaceae > Iris > Iris pallida. The sequence continues at coordinate 12,289,869 of JANAVB010007200.1, read as the reverse complement.
GACCTTCTTGGGAGCCATTGTCGATCGATTGAAGGAAGAAGACGAAGAGCAAAGTCGGCAACAGGGAATTCGAGCAAAGAGAGAAGGTAAAGAAACCCCCAAGAGACTAAAAGAATCCTATTTATAGGCGAAAGAGACCCATGAAACAAACAAACGTCTCGGATTACGCCTCGGATTACGTGCTGCTTCAAAAGATAAAAGGAAAAATGCTTCGATCAAGGCATAACCGACCCTTGGGATCCTCCTCCAAAAGACGGCGTTAAAATCAAAACGAATCAAGAGCATTTAATGAAGATTTGCACACGTAGTCAGGACACGTGGCAAAGAGCCTATGTGGACAGATGAATCTATGCGGCTGGGATACTTATGCGGCGTGAACGGGACCATGCTTCTTATTCAAAGTGTTTCAATTTTGCAAATTGAAAACTTTGAAGGGGGTCCTGTAGAAGCATGGAAAATATCAGAATAATGGTCCATGCGGCTCCGGATACGAAGCCCATGCGGCTCATATGGGAGCTGTCTTATACAGTTCAAAGGAAGACTCTCCGTCTCATGCGGCTCGAGAGTGTATGCGATTCAGCAGGAATATGCGGCTCGATCGATGCCACGTGTCCCCCTGTGATCCTTCCCTACAGCTGGCCCTTTGAATAGTGGCCTCATTTAATGCTCTGACACGATTTGACGACTGTGGCGGCTCTGGCATAAAGTGTCATAATGGCTTTGCCATAATGACAGACTCTTCGGGAAAAGAAGAAGATCTCTGACCCGATCCGTCAGAAATCCTAGGTTGCCACGTGGAAAATCTCATGCGGCTTAAATAGAGAACAGCTTCATGCGGCTCACTGAGAAGTCACCCTATATGACTAGCAGAAATCAGCCATATGCGGCCCACTGAGAGCTCAGCCCCTGCGGCTCAATACAACGCTAGCACATGCGGCTCGAAAAGACTATGCATATGCGGCTCATTGAGAGTTCGTTCCCTACGGTTCGATGAAGCATTGTCCTATGCGGCTCACGAAGAGTATCTTCCTGCGGTTCAAGTATTGCCCATCCTATGCGGCTCTAGCAGGACCCACAATCAAAACACGTGGCATCGGATCAATCAAGGATTTAACCGAATCCCAACATGTATATTTGACATCATCGTCATAATTACTAAGTTCAGGGCATATCATTTATCATCAAGCCAATGGGACACATGGCGAGCAATCAGGCATTGGTATAATCAATCATGAAGATTTAAAGCAGTTAACATTAACTGCTCACAAGATTCGGTGCTATCTGCATTAATAGCCTAGATTCATTGTAATCAGGATCAAGGGTTCAGATAGATGGAGGAAGCGCCGATATTCCAAACAAATGATCATTAGCAAACCCTAATGATCATATCCCACCCTTATAAATAGCCAGCATCATTTTTCTGTAAAAAAAGACCGGCAACAAAAAGAATAAAAAAATACAGAGTCAGAGAGAGAATACACACAGAGAGAGAAGCCAGGAGAGCAACAGAGGAGCAAAAAGTGCACTTCTTCGTCAACGCCAACCATCTTTTTACAAGGAGCCAAGGCTGCATACCGATCGTCCAAGGAGTAAGGCAGGGCTGTCGTCGTCTTCCCGAGCCTCTATCGTCACCCCCCAGAATCTAAAATAAACAATTGTACTTAGATTGCGGTACCTAGGTTTTTGTCCCTAGGCTTTCTTTGTACAAGCGAGTTTGTATTGTGAGTCTAAGTTCAGTCCTCCGATAATTGTTCTGTACTTTTACAATCAATGGCAAACAAGCATCAGCCCAAAATTTTGACCGTTGATCATGCCTATATAATTCCAAGGGTAGCTAATCATGCCACATAATATCTTTTCTTAAAATTTCAATTTTATTCATGACCTAATTCATTTGATCAGCGATCATATCATTTCTTGGTCATGACTAATTGTGCCATTCGAAATTTTCGAGTAAAAATTTTCTAAGGTGGGTAGAGTCTTCGATTGATGAACTTTTGTCGAATTTTTTTGAAAACATTTTAGAGCATTTTAGAATTCAAGACCAAAGCTAAGGGTTCCAATACCAAGCCATACCTATTCCCCTTCCATTTCCACCCTATTTGATTGATGCTTTTATCATAAAATTTTATTTTTATTATGAGCAGTTTCTTCTTTCTTCCCTTTTCTTTTCATCTAACTTATCAATATTTTCCTTATCATAATCTTACCATCCTTTTCTCCGATCAATCAAGTCCGCCTATCTTAATAGTCCATAAATTCGAGGACAAATTTATTTCTAAGGTGGGTAGATTTGTAACTCATCTTCCCGAATTTTTTTAATTATTTTGTTTATTGTACTTCAAAAAAAATTTTCGTAGAGACTTCGTGAATGAGATTTTCTTTTATTAAAAACTAATCTCAGAAATTTAAATGCTTTTGAGAATACTGCTTTGTTTAATAAAAAGATTTTATCGAAGTTTTTTTTAAGTTAAGTCTTAGATTCATAAAAATATAATTATCTATTATTCTTTATTATCATGGTTATTTGATTTTTGGTTTTGAATATTGAGTTGATATTCTTATGTTTAAAAAATAATTATTACTGGTAATACATTGTGAAAGTGATTTGAAGTTCTGCCTTTAAATTATTTATATTAATCATTGCAATCGTTGGTTGGTTGCAAATAGACCCTTGTTGTCATTTGATTTGGATTTGAACCTATAAGATTTAAGATTTAAACTTTTGCTAGATACTAAAAGATATTTAAATTATTATAGTAGTTAATTATTTAATTTTGAATCTAATATAAATGATGTACATTCTTGATCATATCAAAGTTATATTTAAAATATTTTATGATAATCAATTATTTAAATTTTAGTTTTAATTTATAACATCCGAATTATTTGGTTAGGTCAAATAGTATTTAAATTAGCATTCCTATCTCCTAACATATTATGATTAAACTAAATTGTTTTAAATATTTATTTGACTTGATCTAAAGGGAAAGTCCTATCTACTAGAAACTTACTCCTTATCCAAGCAGGAGATTAATTCCCTACTTAAGGGATTGCCCATTGCTATTTTACCAAGCAAATTCTCATTATCCACAAACATCCAGCAACCACCAGAGCCTGACTTCCCTTCGACAATATCGTGCTGCCAACACCACCAAGGTCGTGTCTGTCCTCCTCCCCTGCCCTTCCCGACATCAACATCACCATCACAGAACTTCGACCACCCCATTTCCGGCCAAATCAAGATCACATTGCCATCGTGTCAGTCGGGTCCGACCCCGAGTGTCCATGATCGTGTCCATCCATCTTATTCCACTTCCTATTACATTTACATCAAACCATTACCATTACCATGTCCGACACACCAGACACGCCACACCCAGCCACCGCCATCAAATCATCATCGCCACCACCACCCAAAATCGGAGAGAAACCCATACCTCGCCATCGGCTTAGCCATCCCGTGCTCGAACCCGGCAGCCACATCCCTAAATTCTGTACCTCTTCTCGGCGAACAGGCACAACCAAGCTTCCCCGACCCGGCTGATCTGCACCACCGACCGGGTCAACCCAGCCCCTCTTCTCGTGATCGTCGACGCCTTTTCGACCTCTGGCGCGTCTCGACCACCTTCCCGTGGTGATGTCGATCTCCGTCGCGTCCCGGAGTCAGAACCCAGCACCAGATCCCCGACTGGAGTCGTGCTCTAGATTTGGGTGGCCGATCGGCCCCCTCTCCGTCTCGAAGTTCCTCTCCGCCGCTCGTACCGCGACCGCCCGCGATGAGCTCACCACCATCTGTGCGCTTTCCTGTCGAACAGCAGCCCTCTCCACGTAGTTGCCGAGTTCTTCTTCCCTACACCTTCTTGTTCGCCGCCGACGACCGCTCCACCAGTGCCGGCCGGGCCAACTCCGTTGAGTCCTCTCCTCCGTCGTATGGAGCAGTGCCAGCTGGCCGCGCTAGCCGTGCGCCGCCTCTTGTGAGTCGCTAACAGAGGATGACCCCGAGTTTTTCCCCTCCGTCGTGAAGCCCTGGGCCGAGCTTCCAAGTGAGCTCACTTTCCCTTCTCCTTCTTCAGTTCCTCCTCTTTTCTTTTGCTCTCTATCTCTTAGTGTTGGGAAATATCAACATTTAATGTTGCAACTCTAAAAGAAATGACTAAAGGAAGAATGAGAGAATTTATTTGCTTTCTATAGTATAGAAATATGTACTGCTATATTAGCATTAATATTATTCCTTGTTAATAAGAGTAGTTATTTTTACTATTATTACATCTCACATAGGTAGCAGTACCCAGTAATTAAAGGGACTATTAGTATTAATTATACCATTACTATTATTAATGAAAAATAATATTTTATAACTGTTATTATCATTTAAATAAGTATATTTTGTAATTAAAATGTATTTTTTGGGTTGGCCCTGCATTGATTTTTGGATTTAAATTAGAAACTCTAAAAATATTGTTATTAATATACTATTTTATAGTATTGTAAAAAAGTTTGTGGTTTAAAATATTATCGTAGTATTTTCTAAAATTATAGTTTAATCTAAAATGATTTCTATAATTTTCAAAATTATTTATCTAAAAATATTAATGTAGTATTTGTGCCTAATTATAGTTTTGATCAAAAAACATATTTTCTATATTCTAATAGCTAATTAGAAATAATTAGTTTTTTTTCCGAAATATCTTCTAGATTTTATGAATTGCTCTAAAAAGCATTTCACGGTAAGATATATATATACTTTCTAGTATTATACATATTTTCTCGAATGGGCTCAAAATAGCTAGTATTATTCAAAATAAGTTTTTTTATATATATTTTTCTAAATGAATAATTCATAGGTATATTTCTCTAATATATTTTCAAATTAAATAATTATATTTTCTTCTAAGTTAGAAAATCTCTTAGCTCGTTATATTATCATTGGTCATAGCTAATCACATTTATACGTCTTTACCAACCCTAGACAAACGGGCTATACTGGACTCAACAGAACTATTGGTTTCACCAGCTAAGGACCTCAGGCAAGTGTACTCTCTGAGTGCTCTCAATTCATAGTAGTCTTTTCATTTCATGTTTATACATATATCTTGCTGCTTGTTGACACGCTCGTCACACGGAGTTGTCGGGAGGGAAAATATCTTAGTAGACATGTGGACTACCCAGAACTATGCCCTGTGTCTTTCGTGAATGATAGCAGCTGCACATGACACGTGCAGTGAGCCGTATTTACCCCCTAGCCGTTCACATGTCGAAACGGATATTTCACACCACCTAGATAGATGTCTTTTATTAGTTTTTTCTTGTTTACTTCTCTACCGTGCTATGTCATCAGTTATCTTCCAGTTTTTATATCTCATATGTTATTTTCATGTCTTGTTAATTCTATTGTGTTTTTGCATTGCCGTCGGTTTGTGTACGTGTTCCATTCCTGACTGGGAACTAACATTTTCAGGTTTAGCCGCGATTATTCTTAGCACGGGGAAGGCATGGGTATGCTGAGGTCAACCTAGAAATAGATAGCCATTGTATCATTTTCTTAAATTGTAAGAACTTTACTTTCTCTTTAATTTTAAATATTATAAATGTTGTAATAAACTTAGAAATATGAATGAGCAATAAAGTCTATTTCTTTTGTGATTTTGAGTATGTTGGCCGGGACAGCGTTCTTCGGCCGACTCTGCGGCGAAGGCTGGCTTGGACAGGTCTCGTATCCAAAAAAGTGGGTGCGGGTCGTGACACCACGCGCGCTCTTTAGCGTGCTGCTGGCCCGCGCGCTTCGCCGCCCTGCGCCCCACGCGCTTGGCAGCATCGCGCTGCCCCCGCGCCGTGCCCTTTGGTGCTGGCCGCGGCAACCGTTGGCGCACACGCTCTTTAGCGCGCTGCTGCCCCGCCCTCGGCCCCCTGCGCCATCGGCCCCTGCGCCATCGGCCCCCTGCGCACTTGGACCCTGCGCCCCCGGCGCATTGGCCCTGCGCAGTTGGCTGCGCCCTTGGGCTGCCCTTTGACCTAGCACACCTTGTGCCATGGTGTCCCTTGGTTTCCCTTGGTCCTTGCCTTCTCTTGTTGAATTGTGTTTTTCTGAGATTTCTTACCCACAACACGACTTGACTTAACCCGGCACGCCTTGACACGATTTTCTGTATTTTAATTAATGGCTAGCATTCTCAGATTTTAGGCAGTAACTTGTTGGGTGCTTGTAACTTGTAGCTTTTAACTTGTAACCTACGACCTGTAATTAATCCCCTGTAACTTGATATCTTGTTAGTGGCCCGCCGTGGCGCACTCCTGACTTGACTTGACTTGATAACCTGATAACTCGATCCTGTTGCGATAGCTAGCTTAACTAAACTTGACTTGCCCTTGACACCGTGGGTGTTCTTTCTTGTTGCTTGTGCAAATCTACTTGTCTTGTTTTGCATCATGCCTAGGACGTGACTCCCTGGGTACCACGGCCAGGGATTCACACTAAATATGGATTAGACTAATGATTAGATCAAACAAGAACATAGAGAATTTCCAGTCACAAGTAATCTCGTTATCTGGGCGCTTTAATCGACTTGTAGCTTGCCTGCGAGTAGAGCACATTTCCAGCACACTGATATGTGTTGTACCCTCTAAGTCACCTAAGGGTATATCGTCTCTTGGGCGATGTACCCAACCATACTCTCAACCCGCGGAAGGATTACTAGATAGTCTGCAGGGCTTGGGACTGGGAAATTTTCATTGCATCTTGCTAGTAATTAGGCTTGTGATAACTCTAGCTAGTTAAAGTAGTAAGCCGTAGTAATTGCTTGGCCGCCTGTGAATGGATGTTGTCTAGCCCAGCCTAAGTCTTGTCTAGTCCCAGTACCTGGTTCCTCTCGAACGTGTTTGTTTTACTTATTTTTAATAATGAATGGATAGAGACAAGTGCTATTCAGGCGAAGGGTTACAATCCCGGTCCTTGTTTAGTTTACGGGTTGTAATCTGGCGCCCGGAATGGTTCCATGTCCCTAGTCGTTTATTGTCTTGTTGTACTTTTATTACTAGTACTTTTTTCTATTTTCTTATGTTCTGATATGCTGGCTTTTGTTCTTATTTCGTGGCCTCCTTTGTGGCACTTGCTCTTCTGGGGTTTGACCCAGCTGGTTTTGTATGGCCAGATTTCGGAGCAGCACCCGAGGATCTACCGAACCTCTAGCCCGATGGTGGTGACTAGAAGGAACCCGGGCCACGAGTGGGTTTTCTATTTTGTTTCGCTCACTCGATTGTAAAAATTTTCTTTTGAGGCGTTTAGCCGACGAGCACCTGTTAGCTCGATGCATATTTACTTACTGTCTGCCTACGGGCTGTAAACATGATTAACAAATCCTAGGATTGATCATGTATGACTAAACTCATGCTAGTCCTCGCATTTTGTACGACTAGCTTCATGATCAACTGAATATGTAATATTTGGGATGCCTTTTATTGTATATTTGGTGGTCTAACATCTTGTAATTATATTATTTGTTTGAGATTGAGACAATAGGCTTGACCTTAAGAGACCGTTGGCTTGTAGTAAACCCTCATATCTCGACAGCCGTGACCGTATAGCGAGATGAATTCTGTTTCGATATACGTAGCTGGCTATGTACGCTCCCGCTCTCCAGTATTCTGGTTCTGGGGCATCACATGGTTTAAGTGGTGGCCCATGCAGGTCTTGGCATTCAAGATATGTGAGGGTTTACCGGATAGATGTCTCAATCAGTACTCGTCTTTGATCTCCATTCATATCTTCTGAATCTTTGGAATTTTTGCCTTGATCATGTGCTTGTATCATTGATCTGTCCTGGTCCTTCCTTATTATTTTTTCTGTGTCGTCTTCTTCAGCGGCCCTCGCCGATCAGCAAGGTGGAGCACTTCCCGGGGACCAGCAGCCCGGAGATCAAGCCCAGCATTCCGGAGTAGCCTCCAGAGTTGTACCTCCCAGAGGAGAACCCCCAGTTTGGCCCGTCCAGCCTGCAGACCCTGACGATGGCACCTTGGTAGGTTTCATCAGGACCTTGATAGCTTCCCAGGATCATTGAGGAGACGCCTTGCACCAGGTATTGGCGGATGCTTTGACCAGAGGCGATCATCCAGGGAACAACGCGGCCAACAGCTTCAAGCGCTTGAACCCTCCCTTCTTCGACGGCAGTGAAGATGCGATTGCCGTGGACGCTTGGCTTCAGGATACCGAGGTGGTTCTGGAAGCAGCTAGGAAACCTGAGAATGAGAAGGTGGCGGTGGTACGCCTACAGTTGCTGGACTTAGCTCGCAATTGGTGGGCGGTACAAGCCATGGGATTAGTGGCACCCATTTTTTGGGCAGTATTTAGAGAAAGATTCCAGACGAAGTATTTTGATGCTGTAGCTCGGTATGACCTACAGACGAGATTTACCAACTTAAAGCAAGGAGGCAGAACGGTCGACGGTTATGTATCTGAGTTTTCTAGACTCAGTAGGTTTGTCCCCACCTTGGTGGCAATCGAGTTTGATAGGGCCCAGCGGTTCCAACAGGAACTGCATTTGGAGATCTTGTTGGCAGTTGAGCAGTTCGAGCACCAGACGTTCGATGCAGTATTGAGGGCAGCTAGGAGACACGAATACGCCTCCCAGAGGATCGTGGATAGGACCGGAGGTAGGAAGCGATCCCACAATCAGATGTACCAATCATCAGCTCCAGCCCCAGCAGCTAGGTGTTTGACCATTGGAACTCCGAGGCGGGCGACCTCAGTGACGTTGGTTCAGCATTCAGCCCTGACATACCCGCAGCAGCAGAAGCAGAAGCAGACTTCCGCGATGGGATATTCTTATTGTGGGAAGCCAGGCCACGTAGTGGCAGATTGTCGTAGGGCGCAAGGATTGTGCCTGGCTTGTGGTGCGGCAGATCACAAGATAGGAGCCTGTCCGAATAGGGGTAGTTCGTCCTCTTCTAACCTAACCAGTCCATCGGTTAGGGGACCAGCACCTATACAGCAGCAGCAGTACCCAAGGCCAATGTTGCCTCAGGCCCAGGCATTTCATCAGCAGAACCAGTAGCAGTATGCCCAGGCTCAAGTGCAGAGTAGGCAGAGAGGTTTCCAGCAGAGGGGGCCCACAGCTAGAGGACAAGGTCAGGCCATGATGATGATTATGGAAGAAGAAGTTGCACCAATTGAGGTAGTGGCAGGTACTATTGTCGTCAACTCCTCTCCAGTATTGGTATTATTTGATTCTGGTGCATCGTATTCATTCATGTCTGTACGATTCACGACACGGATAGGATTGGAGCTCGATTTATTATCAGTGAGGCTTAATATACTTACTGGTAATGGTCTTGTAGGAGTAGATCTAGTGTTTTTCTCGGGTCGGATCGTAGTTAGCGGTAGAGAGTTCTCCGCTAGATTTATAGAGTTCCCTATGGTAGACTATGATGTAGTCTTAGGCATGGATTGGTTAAGGAACCAGTATGCTAGGATAGACTGCCACATTGGCAGGTTTGTCTTTAGTATTTCAGGAGAGCCAGAGTTTTCATTTTCAGAGGCACAATGGAACCATCTTTCCCAGTATTGCGGATGGCAGTAGCAGCAGTACAGTTACCCCGGATAGTTGAAGAGTTTCCAGATGTCTTCCCAGAGGAACTTCCAGGGATGGGGCCAGAGCGGGAGATTGAGTTCACAATAGACTTGATCTCCGGGACAGCACTAGTATCAGAGAGAGTCTACAGGATGGCACCTTCAGAGTTGGAGATTTTGTACAAGATGATTGAAGAATTAAGAACCAAGGGATTCATTCGTGCAAGTGGATCGCCTTGGGGAGCCCCGATGCTTCTTGTGAAAAAGAAGGATGGTACGTCCAGGTTATGTGTAGATTATCGTACCTTGAACTCAGTGACAATCAAGAACAGATACCCTCTCCTGAGGGTAGATGACTTGTTTAATCCACTCAAAGGGGATTCAGTATTTTCGAAGATAGACTTGCGATCAGGATACCAGCAGATCAGAGTCAGAGAGTAGGACATCCCGAAGGCAGCTTTTCGATCTAGGTATGGGCATTGGGAGTTTCTTGTTATGCCCTTTGGAGCAACCAATGTGCCAGCCGTATTTATGGACCTCATGAATCGCATTTTCATGCCTTACTTGGATCAGTTCGTGATCGTGTTCCTAGATGATATCCTGGTCTACAGCAAGAGCGAAGCGGAGCATGAACAGCATCTCAGAATCGTCCTTCAGACGCTTAGAGAGCATCAGTTGTACGCCAAGTTCTGGCTCGATCACATTTTGTACTTGGGTCACATCATTACCCGAGGAGGAGTGGAAGTAGATCTCCAGAAGATTGTGGCTATCGAGACATGGTCAGTACCTAGTTCAGCGGCAGAGGTTCGCAGCTTCCTTGGATTAGCCGGCTACTACCGGCGATTCGTTTCAGATTTTGCAAGGATTTCAGCGTCGATGACCCAGTTGACATGCAAGGATGTGCAGTTTTCTTGGACAGCAGAGTGCCAGGAATCATTTGAGAAGTTGAAGCGAGGTTTGATAACGGCTCCCATTCTCACACTTCCAGATGGGACCGGAGGATTCACAGTTTATTGCGACGCTTCAGGCAGAGGATTGGGGTGTGTCTTGATGCAGCATGGGAAGGTAATATCTTATGCATCACGTCAACTTCATGATCATGAGAAGAATTATCCAACCCACGACTTGGAGCTGGCAGCAGTAGTGTTTGCACTTAAGTTGTGGAGGCACTACTTGTATGGAGATAGAGTAGAGATATTTACGGATCACAAGAGCCTAAAATATGTTTTCACCCAGAAGGACCTTAATATGCGGCAGAGGAGATGGCTTGAGCTACTAGTGGACTACGATGTAAATTTGCAGTATCACCCAGGGAAGGCCAACATTGTAGCAGATGCGTTGAGCCGGAGAGCCGGAGTTTATTTCCTAACAGCGCAACCCGAGTTATTGGCAGATCTTCAGAAGATAGGAATTGAAGTGGTTCTTCCTACCAACGTGGCGTTGATGGCCAGTCTAAAGGTTCAGTCCAGCATAGTTGAGAGGATTCGGATGGCGCAATCTACAGATTCCAAGATTCAGCGGCTCAGAGCAGAGTATGAGGCAGAAAGAAGGCCAGAGTTGTGCACTTATGAAGATGATACACTTCGACATGGCACTCGTCTTTGTGTACCCAGTGGAGATATCAGACAAGAAGTCATGGCAGAAGCTCACAGTTCACAGTATTCTATTCATCCCGGTGGCACAAAGATGTACCGTGATATTCGTCAGCATTTCTGGTGGAATGGCATGAAGAGGGAGATAGCCCGGTTTGTCTCCCGGTGTTTGGTTTACCAGCAGGTTAAAGTTGAACATCAGAGGCCCGCTGGACTTCTTCAGCCCTTGCCGATTCCAGAATAGAAATGAGAACATGTTGTAGAAGCATAGAAAATATCAGAGTAATGGTCCATGCGGCTCTGGGAAGAAGCCCATGCGGCTCCTACAGGAGTGCCTTATGCGATTCAAAGAAGACTCTCAGTCTCATGCGGCTCGGGAGTGTATGCGGTTCAGCAGGAATATGCGGCCCGGTCGACGCCATATCCCCCTTTGGGATCCCTCCCTACAGCTGGCTATTTGAGTAAGTGGCCTCATTTAATGCTCTGACACGACTCGACTACCGTGACGGCTCTGACATAAAGTGTCATAATGGTTCTGCCATAATGACAGACTCTTCGGGAAAAGAGGAAAATCTCTGACCCGATCCGTCAGAAGTCCTAGGTTGCCACGTGGCAATCAGCCATATGCGGCCCACCAAAAGTCCAGTCCCTGCGGCCTAACACAACGTTGTACATGCGGCTCCCTGAGAACTCATTCCCTGCGGCTCAAGGTAACGCTAGTTTATGCGGCTCGCAGAGACTATGCATATGCGGCTCATTGAGAGTTCATCACCTGCGGCTCAATAAAGCATTGTCCCATGCGGCTCACGAGGAGTATCTCCCTGCGGTTCAAGTGTCGCCCATCATATGCGGCTCTGGCTGGACCCACGATTAAAACACGTGGCATCGAATCAATCAAGGATCTAACCGAATCCCAACAAATATATTTGACGTCATCCTCATAATTACCGAGATCAAGGCATATCATTTATCATAAAGCCAATAGGACACGTGGCGAGCAATCGGGCATTGATATAATCAATCATGAAGATTTAAAGCTGTTAACATTAACTGCTCACAAGATTCGGTGCTATCCGCATTAATGGCCTAGATTCATTGTAATCAGGATCAAGGGTTCAGATAGATTGAGGGAGCGCCGACATTCCAAACAAATGATCATTAGAAAACCCTAATGATCATACCCTACTCTTATAAATAGCCAGCATCATTTCTCTGCAAAAAAGGGACCGGCAACAAAAGAATAAAAATATACAGAGTCAGAGAGAGAATACACAGAGAGAGAGAGAGAGAAGCCAGGAGAGCAACAGAGGAGCAAAAAGAGCCTTTCTTCGTCAACGCCAACCATCTTCCCACCAGGAGCCAAAGCTGCATACCGATCGTCCAAGGAGTAAGGCAGGGCTGCCATCGCCTTTCCGAGCCTCTATCGTCACCCCCCAGAATCTAAAATAAACAATTGTACTTAGATTGCTGTACCTAGGTTTTCGTCCCTAGGCTTTCTTTGTACAAGCGAGTTTGTATTGTGAGTCTAAGTTCAGTCCTCCGATAATTGTTCTGTACTTTTACAATCAATGGCAAACACGATGGCGACTCTGCTGGGGAAAAACTTCTCCACGACTGAGGAGTTGGTGACGCAATCGGATGCAGCCAAACTTGGCTCCACGCAACAAAAGTTGGTCGTCCGCTTCGACCAACAAGCGTTTGAGGAGATGCTTTCCGAAGGAAGCGCTGGCCCGGTCCAGAAGCGCACCCGCACGACAAAGGCTCGCAGAGAGTGGAGGCCAAAATCATTTGCTCCTCCCCAATCCCCCGACGGTGTACCCTCTGTTGCTCAAGACGGCGAGAAGGACTCTTCTGCGGCCCCACTTCAGACCATCGACAACTCTGCTGTCCCCAAGTCTGGCAGAAGAAAATACTATGATGCTGGACTTGCAGGGGCAAAGAGGAACTCTATGCAAACTGAGCCGCATAGGGGTATTAGCCGAGTAAAAAAGGCTCATGCGACCACATCCGCTAGCCGCATGGACAAAGCCCATGCGGCCACAGTCGCTAGCCGCATGAGGAAGAATCATGTGGTCACATCTGGCAGCCGTATAGTTTATGCAGCTACGGTCGCCAATCACAGGGGTGAAACACATGAGGCTACAGGAATCAGTCGATTACAGAAAACCCATGCGGCCACTATTGCCAACCGTATGCGGTCAGCCTGCACGGTCGTGGCTTCTAGCCGCCCAAAGACAACTCATCCGACAGCAGAAGACGACCGCATGCAGACAGCCTGCACGGTACCCAACTCTAGCAGCATAGCGTCCGTTCCACGCTTCTCTCGATCGGTCTTTGACCGCCTCTCATACGGTCCCGACCCCGATGATTCTCTGTATGATAAGCCAGACTCTGTGGCATTCAACTTGGACTCCTCCTATTACGCACCCACGAGTGCTAAAGGGAGGAAGTCTAGGGCAGCACGGGCTCATCGAGCCCAGTCAGCTGTCCCAACCTCTGACTATCAGAGCGTCCCGTTGACTATCACACGGGCCTCGGATGGAAAGTTGTATACAACTGCTCAAGTCCAGCCCCCCGCGGCAAACAGACAGAGTGGTTCCTCTGACCTGCGGGAAACGATCCTCCACAAACGCAAGGAAAGGGAAGGAGTGTCGGTGTGCAAAGAGTCCTCGCTTGGACATCGCTGCACCAAAATCATCGTCAATTGTTGCTACAACAACGCGGCGATGACGGAAGCTCGGCCATCCGCCTTCCAAAGGCTACAACACCCGAACTCAGAAGATGAGGCACCTCCTGTTGTCTCCTGCAATTCTGCTCAAAAAGTTCCCGCCGAAGAGAGAAGGAAGAAAACGAGCGTCTCCAGTCCGAAGAAATCAACCACTACAACTAAGAAACTGTCGTCTAAACGGTTGTCCTCCACTAGTGTGTTCCAACACACCCGTTCAAAGACGAAATTTATCGCGATAGGAAATTCATCATCCACATCGCTGGAGGTGGAAGGAGCTGGGGGTAGCACTCCTCCGAACATCCGCAACAATCCGATGTTCCAAGGAACCGAGTCCGTACAAACAACTCTTCCATCAGGAGCAACGGACGCTGATGCCCCCGAGGACATCCGTAACTCTCAAGACAAGGCAAGCTCTGAAGCTGGGAATACCATCCCCTCCGAGTCCGAGCCCGAAGAGAACATCCCCACCTATCCCGATGACTTCTCGGTGCATGGGTACGACTCAGAGGGCACATCCTCTACCGTTCCTTCCATCACTCCTCACGTAAGGACGGTATTCATGACGGATAGCGATCAAGGTGGTTCCAGCGATCGCCAGCGCATCGACAGTCTCGAAGCCATATTACTTGCTTTGGTCAAGTCTGTAGACGAGATTAAAGCGACCCTGCCCACTTTACAAGGAGGAGCGCCTGGTCAAACAAACACGGGCCCCGCGGTCAATATAGATTCGAACTCAGCGGCACCAAACCCGGGCAATAATCCTCCCGAAATAATAGCCCCCGCCGTGACAGATGAGACCCGAGAAGTAAGAAGAGAGGTCCAGGAGCTCCATGCCATGTTTCATGCTCGAAAAAATGCTCAAGATCTCAGAATGCGGCAACCATACCCTGCTGAGTGGAGGGATGTTCCATTCCCACCACGATATAAGCCGTTCAATATCAACCCATATGATGGCAAAACCTCAGCAAGTTGGTACATCACTTACTTTGAGGTCACCACCGACCATCTGCCCCATGAAGATGCGATCCTCACACGGTTATTCATTGGAGCATTGGAAGGAGTCACCATTGATTGGTACCGCAATCTACCGGACAACTGCATCCATTCCTTCGCCGGCTTCAAGCGCATGTTCTTGGAACGGTTCTATGAAGTAGGACAAGACGTCACTATGTCCACTCTCATGGACGTCATCCAAGGGGAGAAGGAGCTAACAAGGAACTACATCGAGCGGTTCCGCCAGACCGCCATGAAGCTGCCTTCCAGGAATCCGGATTCTTCTTTGATCGAAATCTGCCAAAAGAGACTGCTTTCAACGATCAGTCTCTGGATGGGCGAGAGTCAATTCAAAGATTGGAAGGCGTTCATCATCAGCGCCACAAGCGCTGAAGAATGACTGAAGAAGGCCCGCCAACTGGGGTTGCACATCTTAGAAGGAGAAAACAAGGGCAAGCGTCTCAACAACGATAATGGGGGTAACCCCTCCAACAATCGGGACAGCAAAGGAAAGCAGGCTATGGTGGCCGATACAACACAAAAACCTGAGCCAAAGCCCGTAAACAAACTATGGCCGCAAATCGATTACTCCTTCGAAGACGGCCACATCAAGCCTATCTTAGACATGCTCATACAAGGAGGTAGAATTCAGCTTCCTCCACCAAGACGGGAGCCTCGGCCGGCTGATTTAGAGAACCCAAAGTTCTGCCATTACCACCGTTATGTACACCACGCTACACATGACAGCTACCAATTAAAACGATACATCGAAAGCCTCATCAATTCAAACGCTCTGGCCATCGACTTCGAAGAGGTAACCGTAGCAGCTAATATGGTGTCCGTACAGTTCGACAACTTCCCTCCGACGAAGACTCAAGACGGGGTAATCCTCGTCCCTCTCGCGATAATGGAGATTACCAATCTTCCTCCTCCCCGAGAACAAGCTGCTGGTCTAGTACCTCTCACCACCTCACGAGGAGAGGTCATGTGGGTCCATCCAGACTTGGTGTCAGAAGTGACTCGGCCCACACAATCTCCCACCAACAAAAAGAGTAGAAAAATCAAGACCTGCCGCACAGTTTAGCAGACAACGAGGAAGCTACAGCCGTCGTCACGCGGTCCGGAGCGCAATCCCAACCTGTGGTTGATAGTTCAGCTGAAAATCATCAACCCACTGCAACTGATGCTCTGGGACCGGCTCAGCCTTCGACGACCGACAAGCCTAGGCCGAAGGAGACTCGCTTCGACAAATCTCTCCGAAAGGACGCAGCCCAAGGGCTAGAGAGGCACTACAACTTTGACATCTTAGCACAATTGGCTAACACTCCGGCCAAATTATCATTATATGAACTCCTGAGGCTCTCCAAAGACGTTCGTATTGCATTGAGCGAAGCACTCCAAAATGCCGATGCCTATCTCGCTCAATCTAACCTCACTGGTGAGGACTCACCCATGGATCTCCAAGATAGTGCCTGCACGGGAGCAATGCCCAACATCGTCTTCACTCCGCAGGACATGCTCATCAAAACCAACCTACATGATCGCCCGCTATACTACACGGGTTACATCGGCGACATGAAGGTGGATCGGATGCACATTGATCCTGGCTCTTCCATAAGCATCATCCCGAAAGGTCTGCTACATCATCTCCGCATCCCAATGCATCGCCTAACACCTACAAGCACCGCCATCATCGGTTTCAATTCGGACAGGAGCTACCCTATCGGGAAGATTCGTCTAAAGTGTCAGATTGGCGATCTCCAATCCGAGGTCACCTGCTACGTTATAGATGCAGACACTTCTTACAATATCCTCTTGGAACGCCCATGGATAGACGATTATATGATCGTGCCTTCCACGCTACACCAGTGCTTCAAATATGTCGACAAATACGGCTTTGTGAAGACAGAGTTTGCTGACATCGATCCCTTCAAAGGGGTCGAATCTTACTACTCGGACTCCTGTTTATACAAAAAGTCGAAGAGGCACCTGGATGAAGGAGATGCACAAGCTCATACTGAGACAGCCACGGGATCAGAAGGACCCCTGACGATCCACCTCCAAGCTCGCAAACCGGGAAAGTCTGCACCCCTCACCGCCACTCTGCGGAAGGATACGATCAGCCTCTCGGCGTAAGAGGAGCAGATGATAATCCTGCTGCCTAGATCCAGCCAAGTACCGAGACCCACAACGGAGCCACTAACCATCAGGTTACCAAGAGTCAGTCAACCACAAATAGAGAAGATCAACCCCTCAGACAGGCCATTGACAATACGCCTTTCCAAGAAAGGTTGTCACTTCGATGCAAGGTCTGACACTTCCAGCGAACCAGCCACTCCTCGCTCCACATCGAATGCCAAACTGGGGGTCGCCAGTCTGCCAACGACTCCACGCTCTGCTCCATCAACTGGACCACTGACGATCAAGCTTCCTAGGTCATCCTCTCAGTCTTCGTTCATACAGGGGGTAGCCGAAGAGGAACCGGAGCTAGCCAAGTATGTGGCCGCCCACACTAATGTCCTCTCCGCTGATGATGTAATCCTCCTAGAAAAGATACCTTACTTCATCAATAAAGGGTTATCTTTGAACTACACCGAGCTCAATAAGCTATGTACGATGTATGCTATGGAACACGATATAGGCGCTCACCTACACACACAGGTGACAAATGTGTACACCGCAATCCAGCTTACTCCAGTAGAAGACGCTTACCGAATACACAAGGGAGGAGATCATCCAATCATCTTCGGCCGGACGAACAACCCTCATCCCCGCACCATAGAAGAAGTCGACCTCGGGTCAGATGTCGGGAGACTGTCTCTATATCTCTATAGCCCTCAATCCAAATATCTCATGCAGAAACGGGGGTATGATCTAGAGACTACGTCAGGATTGAACTATGGCACTGGGCGACGATTACTTTTGAAGCCGCCAGTCCCGGCGGACAAACCACGGAACTACTATAACAAAACTCGATGTGGGTTGGGGTATGTAACGCCTACTACGACCCCGGAAAGTTTAGATGAAGAATGCGACTGGCAGTCACATTCAACCGGATCACCAACTTTCGACTCAGATACTAGCATCGGAGATGTGTTCAGACAAGTCATGTCAGTCAACATGACGTTCGCCGACGCTTACGAGGAAGACGAAGACATCCCCGAAATCCTCGAGCTAGAGCCATGGGCCCAGCAATTAGACGCGCAATGGGAAAAGCGATTCGAACTGAGAGAACCTCCTACTGAAGATAAGGTCATACAAGTGGATCTCGGCAGCGAATCTTCTCCAAAACCGATCTTTATCAGTGAAAGCCTAACCAACGAAGAACGGGAGTCGCTGTTAGAACTTGTCAGGGAGTACAATGATGTGTTCGCCTGGAGCTATGAAGACATGCCAGGGTTAAATCCTGACATCGCTCTTCATAAACTCAATATTCGGCCAGATGCGAAGCCAGTCAAACAACAACAACGACACTTCCGCCCAGGCATCATGGACGCGATCGAAGATGAAGTCAACAAACTAATAGCCAGCGGCTTCATTCGTGAGGAGCAATATCCCGATTGGGTCGCCAATATAGTACATGTCCTCAAGAAGAATGGGAAAATTCGAATCTGCATCGACTTCCGTAACCTGAACGAGGCATGTCCCAAAGATGAATTCCCCCTTCCTATCACAGACATCATGATGGACAATACCTGCGGCTTTGAGCGCATGTCATTCATGGATGGCTTTTCGGGATACAACCAAATTAAGATGTCTCCCGACGACAAAAAGCATACATCATTCCGAACACCGATTGGCACGTACTGCTACACAGTCATGCCTTTCGGTTTAAAAAATGCTGGCACCACATATCAAAGAGCTATGAGCATCATCTTCAGAGACCGCTTACGCAAGACGGTGGAGTGCTATGTTGATGATATAGCCGTCAAGAGCCGTAGCAAAGGAGACCATCTGCAGGATCTAAGGACGGTATTCGACCTAATACGGACACACAATTTGAAGAAGAACCCTACGAAGTCCTTCCTGGGCGTATCCAGCAGAACGTTCTTAGGCTTCATCATCACTGCAAAGGGTATCCATGTAGACCCCGAGAAGACAAAAGCAATCATGGAGATGGGTCCCCCGAGAAATCTTCGTAAACTCAGAGGCCTTCAGGAAAGGCTAGCTTACATCAGAAAGTTCATTTCCAACCTCTCCGGACGATGCCGACCATTTACGCACCTCATGAAGAAAGGAGTCTCATTCGTATGGGACGAAGAATGCCAGCGTGCTTTCGTTAGCATCAAAGAATATCTGTCAAATCCTCCGGTCTTGGTAGCCCCAGTCCCTGAAAAACCATTTCTGCTCTATGTACGAGCAATAGAACACTCCCTCGGTGCTCTGCTGGCACAGAATAATGATGCAGGCCATGAACAGGCCATATATTATCTCAGACGAATGATGATTGGACCAGAGCACCGATACACCGCTGTAGAGAAGGAATGCCTCGCCCTGGTGTTCGCCATTCAGAAAATGCGATACTATGTCACCGGACAAACGATACATGTTGTCTCACGAGTCAACCCTCTGAGGGTCCTCATGACTAAACCAGGGGCACTCAGCTCTCGACTCGCTACATGGGCAATATTACTGTCCCCTTATCATATGATCTTCGTCCCCCAAAAGGCAGTCAAAGGTCAAGCCCTGGCCGATTTCTTGGCAGCCCACCCAGGCTCGGAGTCTTCCAGGATATACGAAGAGATCCCAGATGAGGTCGCCGACTTACATGCAACCTCTCACGAGAATATATGGCGGGGTAGTGCTAATCTCTCCTTCCGGATTGGTGATTAACTGCGCTTATTCCCTCACTGAACCCTGTTCTAACAATGTGGCCGAGTACAATGCTCTGGTCATTGGCCTCCAACTTGCAAGAGAGCTGGGGGTAGAATACCTTGAAGCGTACGGCGATTCCTAACTAATCGTCAATCAGATCCGGGGTTCGTATGAGGTACGCCATGAAGACAAGATCACTTATCATCAAATAGCGATCAATATCATCTCGACATTTGAGGGGTTCTTCATCGAGCACGTCCCCAGACTCCGAAATATTGAAGCCGATGCCCTAGCTGGTCTCGCCGCTTCCCTAGCAGTTCCGAATTATGATCGACAATCAGTGGAAGTGATAGGCCATGAACCGGTCTGCCCCAAAAACAATGTGGAATTCGTCGCAAGTTATTCTACATAGACGATCGATGACGCCCCAGATTGGAGACAACCATTCATCGACTTCGTCGTCTACGACATCGTGCCTGAGAACCCAAAGGAAGCCATTTTCATCAGAAGGCGTTCTCTCAGATTCTTCTACGATACAGAGACGAAAATGCTGTATCGCCGCTCCTACAACGGATTACTGCTTCGGTGTCTGTCAAACACAGAAGCCAAAGAAGCCGTACGAGAAGCCCATGACGGTGTCTGCGGGGCCCACCAGCCCGGCCCGAAACTACAAGACCGCCTTCGTCGAATGGGCTACTATTGGCCCACAATGGTGGCAAACGCGGTAGATTATGCTAGAAAGTGCAAAGCTTGCCAAGTCCACGCGGACTTCATCCACCAACCATCCGAATTTTTACATCCGACAGTGGCGTCCTGGCCATTCGAAGCATGGGGAATGGATATTATTGGTCCAATCACCCCACCTTCCTCTCGAGGACATCGCTTCATATTTGCGATCACTGATTACTTCTCCAAATGGACGGAAGCTGTCCCACTCGCAGAAGTTAAGACTGCAAACGTGATCAGCTTCCTTAAACACCACGTCATCTACCGCTTTGGACTGCCCCGAAGGATCATCCATGATAATGGTCCGCAGTTTGCAAGCCACGTATTCTATCGGTTTTGCGATAAGCACCGTATTCAGAATATCGCCTCGACGTCGTACAACCCGACAGCAAATGGGTTAGCAGAGGCGTTCAACAAAACAATCATCAAACTGCTCAAGAAGTTCGTCTCCTCCAACAAGCACGACTGGAACGAGAAGCTCGGCGAGTGCTTATGGGCTTTTTGCACCACGGTCCGAACAGCCACCGGAAATACGCCATTCTCCCTGGTATACGGGAGTGAGGCAGTCCTCCCCTTGGAGACACAGATCCCCTCACTACGTATCGCCCTCACCCATCAATTGACAACCGATGATAACTACCGACGTCGACTGCAAGAGTTAGAGGCCTTAGATGAAAAGCGCCTCCTAGCTCAGCAAAGGATCGAGCTATACCAAGCACGCATCTCAGGAGCCTTCAACAAGAAGGTCAAAATCAAAACATTCCAGGTAGGCGATCTCGTCTTGGCAGTCCGGAGGCCAATGGTCATGACTCACAAGACCGTCGACAAATTCCAGCCAAAGTGGGAGGGTCCATTTATTATTGAGACGGTATTCTCCAACGGTACTTACCGCCTTGCAAAGCAAAACGGAGACTTGTCCATGCTGCCCGTCAACAGCAAGTTCCTGAAGAAATATTATGTCTAAACGACATTCGCTACAAAGTCTTCGAGTCATGTACCCGCTGGTACCACTGAACTCACACCCACAACATTTCAAGATTATCGAGTCATGTACCTACTGGTACCCCTGAACTCACCTCCACAACCCCTTCAGATTATCGAGTCATGTACCCGCTGGTGCCGCTGGACTCCCACTTTCTCAATATGTTAATTTACCAAGTTATGTACCCGCTGGTGCCTCTGAACTCACATTCCGGTCACTCTTTCGGATAGTAAGTCACGTATGATTATACCTCTGAACTTGCTTCCCGGAAGAGATCCTCCCTCATGATCGAATACCCGCACTCCTAGTGCACAAAAAGGGTAATCGATCCACAAATTTCTGAAAACGGACATGTCCTCATTACCTCTGAGTCGTTTTCACTTCCACCAAAAACAAACCGCCCCCCCACGTAGAACTTCCACGTTCTCCTACCTCTGAGTTGTTCTTTGTACCCTCTCTTCATTGAGCCCACTCCTGCCATATCATCATTACCTCTGAGTGGGAAGGCTCCGTCGAAGAAACCTTCATGCTTGCCATGTCCACATTACCTCTGAGCAAGTATGTCGGTCTCCTTTTCGACCTATTATCTGTACCCACAACCGGAGTACGACAAGGATAATAGGTCCACAAATGTCCGCTGTTGACCACGAATATCTTTCGTGAAACCTCCCCTGCCATGTCCTCATTACCTCTGAGCAGGAAGGCTCCACGGTAAAACCCTCATGCTTGCCATGTCCTCATGACCTCTGAGCGAATATGTTTGTTTTCCTTTCACCCTATTATCTATATCCCGAACCAGGGTACGCCAAGGATAATAGGTCCACAAATATTCCTTTGCTAAGCTTCTTAGCATAAATCCACTACCCCACCATGCCCCGGGAGCCCAGCTGCTCTACGGCATTCCTTTTTTGTTAAACACCGAGAACATCCGTGACCACTTTGCCACGGCTGTTCTGAACATCCTGTCCAAACTTGTTATCCGTACCTAAAACTTAGGTACGCCTAGGATAACAGGTCCACAAATAAATCTCCAGCAAGTCCAAATTCTACAGATGCCACAAGTACAAGAAAGAGATGATGAGTTGAAACAGGCTCATTTATTCAAAATTCAACGTACTACATCATTTGGGGATCACACCCCTTAAAAAAAAAGAGAAAAAAAGAGAAGCAAAAGAAAACAGACGGCTGATCACTGCTCTGGGGCATATAACGTCCTGAGACGGTCTGTCAGCAAAGCAACCGACCGCTCAAACCTCTAGGAGGCTCGACGCTCTGCCTCGTAGGTCAGCACCGTCTTATCCTCTAGATGAGTGTGAGCCTGCCAGTTATCTTCAAATTTCTTAAAAGCCCGCTCTAGGCTATTGGAAGATCGGGAAACCTTCTCGACCTCCCGAACGATCGACTCCTGCTCCGTCTGAGCAGCCTCCAGCTCTGACTCTAAGAAGGCTAATTGCCTCTGGAGCCCAAGAATCCGCTCCTTCGTATCAGCAATTCCACGAGAAGCGGACTCTTCCCGAGCACGGCAAGCCTGACTCCTACGACCCAGCTGGTCATACGAAGCGGAGAACTTATCAAGGCCCCCCCGTACAACTGGTCCAGCAGTATCTCGGGCTAGCTTAATCCTATCTCGAGCAGCAATGAGGAAGCCATGCTCCCGCTCGATCGCAGCAGGCAAGCCTGCCTGTCGTATCGCCAGTAGTTGGATCACAAGCTGATCAGCCTCTGTCAGCTTAGGTTCCAGCAGTGCAGCCAATCCCACCCTGCCAGGAAGGGACTTCAAGGTTGCAATTTGACCCCGAGCGCACCGTAGAGATAGAGAAAATGGGGTCCCCCGTCCTATGGCAGCGTCTACGCCCCTTTGCAAATGACGATAGAAACTGTCGACCACGTCCTGCGTCGCCTCGTTCAGAGTTTCCGTGGAGGTCGGTGTCAACGGGAGCGTGGCTGGCAGCACCGAAGAAGACGCAACAGAATTTGCCGCTCCTGCTACGAGAGAAACCAGCTCCGCACGAAAGGACGCTTGAACAGCGGCCAACTCCGCTTCGGCAGCCTGTAAAACTTGAATACTCGGCAGGGTCGAGAGGTCGGCCTCCGGAGCCGTATAATCTGCAGAGGATGAGGCGGAGACCATCGCCAACCCTATTACTATCGGCCCAGAGCTGGCAGAAGGCTCCTCGATGTGAGACGACAAAGGAGAGGGAACGCTCCTTCCTCCCGTATCACGGCAGACCGAGCCTTCCCCAAGAACATCCACGACGGGAAGTAAAGGGTCAGGACCTGCAGGGCCAAGGCAACCATGAATCGATTTGACCCGGAGGATATGTTGGTAGAGCAAATAAGCCCCCTCACTAGTCAATATCTAGCTTATCTTACCAGTTGAGGAGTGTGGAGGCCGAGGTTCGCTTACAGCCACCGCAGCCTCTTCACCAACAGCTTCCGAGTCAGGTATAACAGACACCTCCCCCTTGCGTCCTCGTGAGGGGATGCACCGAGATCAACGGCACCTTGTTGAAGATCAGCAGTCTCGAAGACGGGTCCGAGGAAACCTTCGTCACCCCGGACCGAGACCTCAGCAACCTCGGAGCTTCCAGACGCTGCTCAGAGAGCCCCCGCAGAAAGGACCACAGCACACATGTCGCTAATCAAAGCAGCAAGGGCCGGATCAGCTTCAGGGGTGGTAGACGATTCAGGAGAGGTCGGCTCATCGGACGCCTACAAAGAAAAGTGATTAAGTCATATCCCCAAGAGAAAAGAAAACTACAACAAAGAAATAGCTACGACTTGGTCTTACATCCAGAATAGCGTCAGAAGACTCGTGTCTGACTCGTTTACGGAAAATAAGTAATCCGCGAGACCTAACGGCAGCTCTCTTCACGGAAAAGGTTGCTCTACCGTCAGAAGACTCGTGTCTGACTCGTTTACGCGAGGAACCTGGCACAGCCGAGGGCTGTTCTTCTCTCACTGCTTCCTCTTGTGCAGTAATCAACGGATCTTCCGCCAGTTCATCGGGTGTGGGAAGTGGTTGATCCGTTACTTCTTCACCCCACCAGAAAGGGAGTCTTTGCTACCATGATCATCCTCCTCCTCAGCCGACCCGGAAGGTTCTGATTCAGGGAGGGGAATCTGGAGCGCCAGTTGCTTTCTAGCCATGCCCCCCTTGGGCTTCTCCTCTAAACCGGTACCCACAATAAAACTAGTACTCGGATCGAAGTTGACAGGAGGCTTGTTCGCCATAACGTGATACAAAGCAGCCACGTACAAAATTTCCCTCGGCGCCTTAGCATCAGGAACCGAGAAGCTGGCCCGAGTATGATAAGCGTCATAATAATTCCACGCTCGGACGCCATCAAGAACGCTGCCTTCAAAACCCAAACAAGGGTTAGGACAATCAAGGAACAACTGGCTATAACCAAATTGGCGGGAAAACCTACTAGGTAGGTAAGGCTCCAAATACACACTATTTCGGTTGCGATAAACCAGATGCGCGGGGCGGATATTGCGCAACCAAGCAAGCATATCCGGAGATAGAAAGTGAGAAGGCCTGGTACCGTCAAGGTGTACCTTCCTCACGTCCTCGTCAGAAAAGGGAGGAACAGACACGAAGAAGTCACACCCATCCACCCTCGTCAGCGCCCTTCGACAAGCTGGCATAGTGGTGTATTCCCAAGACCGGCAATGGCATTTGAAGAGGAAAGCGTCTTCATCGGTAGCATCTTTCGCTATCCCGGGACCTATCAAAGACCTGTAGTGCATCGCCAACCACCCCATCAAGTAGTGGAAAGGCAGTTCTACGTGCTCAAAATCCAAAGTCTTCTTGCGAGCAATAACCTTGGACGAGAATGTTCGAAGACCATGGTGTATGCTGCACACCATAGCAGGAAGGAGGTCCAATCTAACTCCGAATACGAGTTTAACGGCAGGAAGGATGAAATGACGACCAATCCTCTCGATAGAACCCGCTCCTCCCGAGACTACGCAGTTCCGTAGCCATATCATTAAAAATCCAGCCAGAAGCGCCTTTTCCGACATCTGTACGGTCCCGTAGTGAAAATAACTAAGAGAGTCAGCTTGACTCCCGAATATATCGCTCTTGGATCGCGACTTCTTGACACTTGACATCAGATCCCTTACCTCTGCATGCGTTCGAGGGGCTCGAGGAGTAACTTCGCCAGAAGGATCAACTCTAAAAAGATAATTAATCCAGGATGTGGTGTGGGGAGCGGTCCCCTCGGAGCTATACGTCGTTTTTATAGCCATCTGATGACAAGTGCTATGGTGGCACAACAACTCCTGATACACCGCAACAGAACCTGGGAGTTGCCTGTCCAAGGCCTCGAACTCCTCATTCGACGGGGTATACACCTCGAAAGGCTCATTCCCCCACGGAAGTTTAGAGACAGTATACATCTCATGAAGAGCGAGCCCCAGCTCCCCTGCTGGCACAAAGAACGTCCCCGTTCGCCGGTTATATGTCTCCAAGAGCGCTACGAACAGTGGTTTGTTAAGGGAAAGTCCGTGACAAGTACCCCGAATGGCATGGTAAAGTCCTACCTCCCGCAGGAATGCTCCATAGGTCTACAGAACCCAAGTGGTCAACTGGACCCAGGTAGAAGTAGGGTTTATCCAGTTCGGCAATGCTATCCTGCCAACGGGATAGGATTTCTTACGAACAAGCTGATTCAAGAAGGTATCAGCTTGAGCGAATGAGAAGTTGGGACCGTATACATTCATGAAGGAGCCCGGGGCCAAACCCATCATGTACCGGAGGACGGAATCCCTACCTGCGTATGCCGACCGCATGTTCAAATTATAATGGATGTTGTCCATCAACATCCCTGACTGAGTAGGAGTCAAATTACACACCATCTTCCTGTCCAACAACACCATGTTGAACCACGATAAGGGATAATGACGTTCCATGAGTGGAATATGGATCGCCACCCCATCCAAAGAAAAATCCCAGTTCTCGAAAATCTCTAAAACTCGGGGATTCTTGATAATTAAGGCATCACCAAAAAGGAACAAAGGCTTCAGGTATTTTCCATCCAGCTTCCCAGTATTCATCATGGAACGGAGGTAATGGAGGGTCTGATTCTCAATGGCCTTCAACCTCTCCGAAGGATCATCAGTAGGGAATTGATTCAACACATGCTTAATTAAGTCGTCAAGACGCACGCCCAGGGCGAATTGATTTGAACCCACTATAAGCTCCCCAGCAGGATTTACGGGCAGACTCACTGGAGAAAGACAAAAGAAACAAGGTTAGAAGATGGGCAAAGAAAACAGAAGCATTGGAAAGATCATTTGAGTCTATACGGCTCGGGTCGTCACAGCCTCATGCGGCTCAGCATTAGATACGTCCATGCGGTTCTGTGCACCGTAGCCGCATGCGCCTCCGAATTAGCCGAGTCCATGCAACTCAAATTCAGACGAGCTTATAGACTCATGCAGTTCAAGTTAAGCACGACTACGAAGCCAGACTCACGTGAGCTGACGCGGATACAACCAAGCAAGCTTATGCGGTTCAAAAGTGAGCGACGTTTATGCGGCCCAAATCGAAAACACATATGCGGCTCAGATCGAGTATAACAAGCTCATGCGACCCCACGGGGGGAAGTGCTTATGCGGTCATACATACAACTTTTGCATAAAGTATGCAGCAGAGCCATGGCAACAGTTAGGGTTTTCAGACGACCCTTACCAGCAATAGGCGGGTGGACGTCAGAGTGAAAACCAGGCACGCCAGTCGGCGGAGGAGCCACTACGTTCGCCGCCGCAGTCGATAAAGACGCGGCCTTCTTGCCCTTCGCTGCCGTAGAAGATGATGCGGCCTTCTTGCCCGTAGCAGCAGCAGCCTTCTTGGTAGCCATTGTCGATCGATGAAGGAAGAAGACGAAGAGCAAAGTCGGCAACAGGGAATTTGAGCAAAGAAAGAAGGTAAAGAAACCCAAGAGGACTAAAAGACTCTTATTTATAGGCGAAAAAAGACCCATAAAATGAACAAACGTCTCGGATGACGCCTCGGATTACTTGCTGCTTCAAAAGATAAAGGCAAAAAATGCTTCGGTCAAGGCATAACCGACCCTTGGGATCCTCCTCCAAAAGACGGCATTAATTCAAAAATGAATCAAGAGCATTTAATGAAGATTCGCACACGTAGTCAGGACACGTGGCAAAGAGCCCACACGGCCAGATGAGTCTATGCGGCTGAGACACTTATGCAGCATGAATGGGGCCATGCTTCTTATTCAAAGTGTTTCAATTTTGCAAATTGAAAACTTTGAAGGGGGTCCTATAGAAGCATGGAAAATATCAGAGTAATGGTCCATGCGGCTCTGGGAAGAAGCCCATGCGGCTCCTACAGGAGCTGTCTTATGAGATTCAAAGAAGACTCTCAGTCTCATGCGGCTCGGGAGTGTATGCGGTTCAGCAGAAATATACGGCCCGGTCGACGCCATATCCCCCTTTGTGATCCCTCCCTACAGCTGGCCATTTGAGTAAGTGACCTCATTTAATGCTCTGACATGACTCGACTACCGTGACGGCTCTGACATAAAGTGTCATAATAGTTCTGCCATAATGACAGACTCTTCGGGAAAAGAGGAAAATCTCTGACCCGATCCGTCAGAAGTCCCAGGTTGCCATGTGGCAATCAGCCATATGCGGCCCACCAAGAGTCCAGTCCCTGCGGCCTAACACAATGTTGTACATGCGGCTCCCTGAGAACTCATTCCCTGCGGCTCAAGGCAACGCTAGTTTATGCGGCTCGCAGAGACTATGCATATGCGGCTCATTGAGAGTTCATCACCTGCGGCTCAATAAAGCATTGTCCCATGTGGCTCACGAGGAGTATCTCCCTGCGGTTCAAGTGTCGCCCATCCTATACGGCTCTGGCTGGACCCACGATTAAAATATGTGGCATCGAATCAATCGAGGATCTAACCGAATCCCAACAAATATATTTGACGTCATCCTCATAATTACCGAGATCAAGACATATCATTTATCATAAAGCCAATAGGACACGTGGCGAGCAATCGGGCATTGATATAATCAATAATAAAGATTTAAAGCAGTTAACATTAACTGCCCACAAGATTCGGTGCTATCCGCATTAATGGCCTAGATTTATTGTAATCAGGATCAAGGGTTCAGATAGATTGAGGGAGCGCCGACATTCCAAACAAATGATCATTAGCAAACCCTAATGATCATACCCTACTCTTATAAATAGCCAGCATCATTTCTCTGCAAAAAAGGGACCGGCAACAAAAGAATAAAAATATACAGAGTCAGAGAGAGAATACACAGAGAGAGAGAGAAGCCAGGAGAGCAACAGAGGAGCAAAAAGAGCCTTTCTTCGTCAACGCCAACCATCTTCCCACCAGGAGCCAAGGCTGCATACCGATCGTCCAAGGAGTAAGGCAGGGCTGCCGTCGCCTTCCCGAGCCTCTATCGTCACCCTCCAGAATCTAAAATAAACAATTGTACTTAGATTGCTGTACCTAGGTTTTCGTCCCTAGGCTTTCTTTGTACAAGCGAGTTTGTATTGTGAGTCTAAGTTCAGTCCTCCGATAATTGTTTTGTACTTTTACAATCAATGGAAAACACATGTGACCATGGATTTAGCGACTGGATTGCCTAGATCCCCAGCTGGTAGAGATGCTATTTGGGTTATAGTCGACAGGCTCACGAAGGTGGCTTATTTTCTTCTATTCAGAGTTGGACAGTCTACGGCTCAGTTAGCAGAGATGTATCTCAGGTAGATTGTCAGGCTTCACGGTGAGCCAGTCAGCATTACCTCGGACAGGGATTCAAGATTCACGTCACACTTTTGGCGTAGCCTGCAAGAGAGTTTAGGAACTCGTCTCCAGTTCAGCATATCATCCGCATACAGATGGTCAGTCAGAGCGCACAATCTAGACTCTTGAAGATATGTTGAGATCTTATACCCTTGACTTCGGTAGTTCATGGAAGGATCACCTGCACCTGGTGGAATTCTCGTACAATAACAGTTTCTAGGCCAGTATCCAGATGGCACCATTTGAGGCACTGTATGACAGGAAGTGCAGATCTCCGCTAGCATGGGATGATGTTGGAGATAGGTAGATGCTCGGTCCAGAAATGATTGCCTAGACAGTTGAAGTAATCAGAAAAGTCAGGGGTCATCTTCGAGTTGCCCAAGATCGCCAGCGGCATTGGGCCGATGCCCATCGGCGTCCCTTAGAGTTTGCTATCGGCGACCATGTATTCCTTATAACTTGTCTAACCACGGCGTCATTCGCTTTGGCGTACGGAGAAAGCTTAGTCCTAGGTATATAGGGCCGTTCGATATCCTGGAGCGAGTAGGAGATGTATCATATCGTCTTGCTCTTCCGCCGTCGCTAAGTGAGGTGTATGATGTATTCTATGTGTCCCAATTACGATGGTATATCCCGGACCCGAGCCACATCCTAGACTATTCGGAATTGGTTGTTGGTACCAACCTTTCGTATGAGAAAAGGCCCGTGTCTATATTGGACCGGAGAGAGAAGGTACTCAAGAACAAGACTATTAGCTTAGTCCGTGTTGCATGGGATCATCACTCTCTAGGTGAGTCAACGTGGGAGCGTGAGGACGACATCCGATCGCGATATCCCGACTTGTTTGACTCGTAAGGTATAATGTCTTCCTTATGCCTTATGCTTTCCATCCCTTGCTTGCATGTATGATTGTATGATTGAACTGCTTAGTGTAGTTGTTGGTGCTTAGTGTAACTTGTCGTGGCAGTCTCTAGCTCCTTTATTAAATTTTGAGGACGGAATTCTTTGAAGGTGGGTAGAGTTGTCACCCTCATTTCCTGTATTTCGTATTTATACTCGTAATTGAATTTTTGGCATGTATTTTTATTTTTCCTGACTTGTGGAATTTTAGGTTTTCTCGTATTTTTAGGTTTCGGCCCGGCTTGGTTTTAGTTGGTTTGGTTTGGTTGATTTTAACCCAATGGAACACTTTAACCTATACTCCATCATCATTCCACCACAACCACCCTCATTAAATCTCCACCTAACTTTCTCTCTCCTCCATAATTTCCATTAATTTTTCCATCTTCTTCTTCCTCCTTCCTCCACCAACACCATAGGCAAGTGCACCTTGCCAACAAATAAGCACCATATTTTATTTGTCCATTAGCTAGATTAGGCCATGGAGAACAATATTAGAACTTAACATTTTGTGATTCGGAGTCTCCATTGTTCTAGATCTAAGTGTTAGCTATTTTTGGATTTTCTTGGTTTTGATCTATTAAACTTAGATTTTTGTTTGTTTTGATGCTTCCATGTGGAAGAGAATTCAATTTTACTCAAGTTAGAACCTTGAAATTCCAAATTTGGTTATTCTCGACTTGTTGGAGAAGAAGACCCCGTCCCCCACACGCGCTCTTTAGCGTGCTGCTGGCCCGCGCGCTTCGCCGCCCTGCGCCCCGTGTGCTTGGCTGCATCGTGCTGCTCCCGTGCCGCGCCCTTTGGCGCTGGCCGCGGCAACCGTTGGCGCACGCGCTCTTTAGCGGACTGCTGTCCCGTCCTCGGCCCCCTGCGCCATCGGCCCCTACGCCATCTGCCCCCTGCGCACTTGGCTGCGCCCCCTGCGCTCTCGACCCCCTGGCCATCGGCCCCTGTGCCATCTGCCCCCTACGCACTTGGCTGCGCCCCGTGCGCCCTTGGCCCCCTGCGCACTTGGACCCTGCGCCCCCGGCGCATTGGCCCTGCGCACTTGGCCGTGCCCTTGGGCTGCCCCTTGACCTAGCACACCTTGTGCCATGGTGTCCCTTGTTTTCCCTTGGTCCTTGTCTTCTCTTGTTGAATTGTGTTTTTCTGAGATTTTTTGCCCACATCACGACTTGACTTGACCCGACACGCCTTGACACGATTTTCTGTATTTTAATTTATGGCTAGCATTCTCAGATTTTAGGCAGTAACTTGTTGGGTGCTTGTAACTTGTGGCTTTTAACTTGTAACCTGCGACCTATAATTAATCCCCTGTAACTTGATATCTTATTAGTGGCCCGCCGTGGCGCACTCCTGACTTGACTTGACTTGATAACCTGATAACTCGATGCTGTTGCGACAGCTAGCTTAACTAAACTTGACTTGCCCTTGACACTGTGGGTGTTCTTTCTTGTTGCTTGAACAAATCTACTTGTCTTGTCTTGCATCATGCCTAGGACGTGACTCCCTGGGTACCACGGCCATGGATTCGTACTAAATATGGATTAGGCTAATGATTCGATCAAACTAGAACATGGAGAATTTTCAGTCACAAGCAATCTCGTTATCTGGGCGCTTTAATGGACTTGTAGCTTGCCGACGAGTAGAGCACATTTCCAGCACACTGATATGTGTTGCACCCTCTAAGTCACCTAAGGGTATATCGTCTCTTGGGCGATGTACCAAACCATACTCTCAACCCGCGGAAGGATAACTAGATAGTCTGCAGGGCTTGGGACTGGAAAATTCTCATTGCATCTTGCTAGTAATTAGGCTTGTGATAACTCTAGCTAGTTAAAGTAGTAAGCCGTAGTAATTGCTTGGCCGCTTGTGAATGGATGTTGTCTAGCCCAGCCTAAGTCTTGTCTAGTCCCAGTACCTGCTTCCTCTCGAACGTGTTTATTTTACTTATTTTTAACAATAAATGGATAGAGACAAGTGCTATTCAGGCGAAGGGTTACAACCCCGGTCCTTGTTTGGTTTACGGGTTGTAATCTGGCTCCCGGAATGGTTCCATGTCCCTAGTCGTTTATTGTCCTGTTGTACTTTTATTACTAGTACTTTCTTCCATTTTCTTATGTTCTGATATGCTGGCTTTTGTTCTTATTTCGTGGCCTCCTTTGTGGCACTTGCTCTTCTGGGGTTTGACCCAGCTGGTTTTGTGTGGCCAGATTTCGGAGCAGCACCCGAGGATCTACCGAACCTCCAGCCCGATGGTGGCGACTAGAAGGAACCCGGGCCACGAGTGGGTTTTCTATTTTGTTTCGCTCACTCGATTGTAAAAATTATTCTTTTGAGGCGTTTAGCCAACGAGCACCTGTTAGCTCGATGCACATTTACTTACTGTCTACCTACGGGCTGTAAACATGATTAACAAATCCTAGGGTTGATCACGTATGACTAAACTCTTGCAAGTCCTCGTATTTTGTACGACTAGCTTCATGATCAACTGAATATGTATTATTTGGGACGCCTTTTATTGTATATTTGGTGGTCTAACATCTTGTAATTATATTATTTGTTTGAGATTGAGACAATAGGCTTGACCTTAAGAGACCGTTGGCTTGTAGTAAACCCTCATATCTAGACAGCCGTGACCGTATAGCGAGATGAATTCTGTTTCGATATACGTACCTGGCTATGTACGCCTCCGCTCTCCAGTATTCTGGTTCTGGACGTCATATTACCACAATGTCCTTCTTTTGCTTCTCTAAACGATCGACGAGCAACTTGCAAGAACAAAGATCTCTGAATAATATGCTAAGCTCTGTTAATGGATCCTAGACTACCGGCGATAATAATTACCGAAATGTAACATGAATTAACCTATCTATGAATACGTGGCAATCGTAACTCTTCATTTCGGTCAGTTTACACTCCTTTATGTCGACACATCTTCTTAGATAGGAGACGTATCCGTCCGAAAATTTTAAGTCCTGGATCCATCTACAAAGTCTCACTTTGTCCTCCTTGCCAGCGAGTAGATTGCCTTAGGCCGCAAAAGCTTCCCCTTCCCATTGTCAATCATGTGCAATGTAGGGCGTCTGTATATTTCGGCTAAGTCCAATCTAGCCTTCTGATTGCCTTTTGTCTTTCCCTTAACGTCCATTACAGTATTAATTATGTTATCAAATACGTTCTTCTCGATATGCGTGACATCAAGGTTATGTCTAATCAGATTTGTGCTCCAATATGACAGATCCTATAATATACTCCATTTGGTCCAGTTATGATCTTCGCCAAATCCCTCGCAACGGCTGCTCGTTGGAGGATCTTCAATAGCACTTAGGATTTCTTTTACTTGCTCCCATGTGTCCTCTCCGGACCACATTGGCGGTGGATCGCCCATCTCCATAGCTCCGACACGAAAATCAGTTATGTTCCTACGGTACGGATGGTCTTTCGCAAAGAACTGTCGGTGACAATCAAAGAAGCATGGCTTTCCTCCGTGTCTCAAACGAAAAGCCTTAGTGCGGTCCATACAATACGGACATGAAAGTCGACCATGAGTGCTCCATCCAGATAATATTCCATAAGCCGGAAAGTCGTTGATTGTCCACATTAGTGCTGTCCGCATCTTAAAATTCTATTTTTTCGAAGCATCATATATGTACGCTCATGTTTTCCATAGCTGCTTCAGCTCATCTATCAACAGCTGTAAGTACACGTCGATATTTTTCTTCGAGTTGTTCGGACCGGGGATGATAATAGTTAAGAACATGTAAGGTGTCTTCAAGCACATCCAAGGCGGTAGGTTGTGCGGAGTGAGGATTACCGGCCAGCATGAATATTGGGAGCCTGGAAGACCAAATGGGTTAAAACCATCAGAGCAGAGCCCCATCCTTACATTACACGCATCAGAAGCAAAATTAGGAAATGCTCGATCGAAGTACTTCTACGCTTCTCCATCAGATGGGTGATCCAACACTCCTTCGGTCTGTTGGCGCTTGTGCCAACTCATATTTTCGGCAGTCTCTTTCACCATGAACAACCTCTGCAACCGCGGTGTCAACGGCAAATTGTGCATTGAAGTAGTCGATCTTCTAGACTTGCGTGCAGTAGTTGGCTTGTAGCGATCAGCACCACAGAATCCGTACACTTCTGCATCCTTGTGATCTTTATAGTAAAGCATGCATCCGTTCTGACAGCAATCGATCTTGTCGTATCCCATCCAAAGGGATCTCACCATCCTTTTAGAGCGGTAGAAGTCTTTCGGTAACTTGGCACCCTCCGGCAAGATATCTGTAATCAACTCGAGCACTCTATTGTAGCATTCTTACGACATGTTAAAGTCAAACTTTATGCTCAAGAGCCGAGTGATCACCTCTAACGGTGAATGGTCCTCATAGCTAGGGTACAAAGGAGTCCTTGCATTCTCCAGCAACGCCATGAACTTCGCGGCATCGACATTCGGTGCCTCTTCAGCTGCGTCACGATTGTATGGGTCGAAACTAGGCCCCGCAGCGTTGAAGACCATGTTCACGTACTCGTTGTCGACACCAGTTCGGTTGTGGACATTCACATAAGGCTCCATATAAGGCTCCGCTTGGAATGCTAAAGGTACAAGCTCTACATGTGCGGTCATTGGTAGTAATTTGGAAGAAAACCCTTTGTGTATAAGTGATACATCACATCCAATTCTGGTTGAAACTTTATGTTCTGACATTTTGCACACGGACACTTAATGTCCATACCGTCCATGGATTGAGGAAATGCCTTCATGAATTGGAGGAATTGTTCTTCTCTGGCAATGTATTCATCTCGCACACCGTACCTGTCATCTCGAATGCGGTTGTACATCCACGAACAGTCTAGCAGATACATGGATATAGCCATTTCTAGATATCTGCAAATATGAATAAACTTCAAAACTGAAACAAATATACTACATACTACATACATACATATATACTGCGAGCCCCCTCGGGGACCCACCCCGAGCAGCAGACCCCCCAACCCCACGAGCAGCAAGAAGGTCCTAACCCGACGTACGGCCATGACTCGGGACCATTCCTATGAGTATCGAGATCAAAAAAAATAGGCGACGACATTAACCAACCAACAAAACTAATTGTTATAAATATCGGCACTATTGGTGGTTCCGAATCGGAGTATCTGATTTTTTGGTGTCGAAAAACAAATAATTATCACTAAATTATCAGATTTTTCGGCACTATCAGTGCCCCTCACCCAGCCCCCCTCCCCCCGTACCCCTCCCCCCTACACCACCCCTAACCCTAACCCTATCCCAAACCCTTCCCCTACCAGCCCCCCCTCTCCAGTCCCCCCACCCTATGCTCTCTACCCCCACCAACCACCCCTAACCCGAACCCGAACCATAACCCTAACCCTCCACTCCCCCCAGCCCTCCCCTCCTCACCCCCAGCCGCTCTCACCCCTCGCCCCTTCCCCCTCACACACCCACCCCTAACCTGAACCCTACCCCTCCCCTCCCCCCAGCACCCCTCCTCACCCCCAGCCGCCCTCACCCGCCCTGTCCTACCCCCCAGCAACCCTCCACTCACAACCCAACCACCCGTATCCCCCCTGCCCCTCACCCCCTCCATCGGACCATTCCTCACCCCCAACCACCTACACCCCCTGCCCCTCCCCCCGAGCAACCCGCACCTCCCAACCACCAACAACCAAAATAGAAAGAGAGAGAGGGGGAGTCACGTACCGAAAAAGAAAGAGAGTCACTGGAGAGAGTGAGAGTCACCGGAGAGAGTGAGAGCGCCGGAGAGAGTGAGAGCGCCGGAGGAGGGAAGGATAGAGAGTGAGAGAGTAAAATGGGGGAAAATGAATCTTGGGGGGAATTTAATTAGAATTTAGCGGCGTTCATCCTAACGTCGCTAAATTAGTCGCTATTAGTGACGTCATAGCGACGTTTCGCGATGACTAGCTCATATAACTAATATACGTCGTTGTCACATCGCTATGTTCGTCGCTAGTAGCGACTATTAGCGATGTTTCACTTAAACGTTGCTAATGTGCAAAATTTAGCGACGTTATGCGAACGTCGTTAAATTTATGTCGCTAATGGAGCAGATTTTAGTAGTGTTAGGGCAAAGATAACCACGGCAAGCTCCAAGTCGTGGATTGGATAATTCTTCTCATGAACCTTCAACTGCCTCGAAGCATAGGCTACTACCTTCCCGTGCTGTATCAAGGCGCATCCCAGTCCCTTTTTGGATGCATCCCTATAGACCACGAACCCTTCTGATTCGGATGGAATAGTCAGAATAGGTGCCGTGGTAAGGCGCTTCTTCAGCTCATCAAATGTCACTGGCACTCCTTTGTCTAGATAAACTCTTGATCCTTGCGGGTCAAATGGGTCATCGGCTCAGCGATCCTCGTAAAGTTCTCTACGAACCTCTGGTAATATCCGGCAAGTCCTAGAAAGCTTTCCACCTCCGAGACATCGGTAGGGGTCAGGCATGTCTCTACGGATGAGATCTTTGCTGGGTCCACAGATATACCCCCTCCTGAGATGACATGTCCGAGAAAAAAGACATGGTCCAGAAAGAACTCATACTTGCTCAGCTTGGCGTAGAAAATCTCACTCCTCAATGTCTCCAACACAATCTGCAGATGTCTCCTGTGCTTCGCAGGGCTCTTCGAGTACACCATTATGTCATCGATGAACACGACCACGAACTGATCCAAGTACTGGTGAAATACTCTATTCATCAGATTCATGAATACAACAAGTACATTGATCAAACCAAAAGGTATCACCAGGAACTCGTAGTGACCATAATGAGTCCTGAAGGCTTTCTTCGGAATGTCATCCTTCCACACCTTCGCTTGATGGTAACCTGATCTCAAGTCGAACTTCAAAAACACTCTGCTCTAATCAACTGGTCGAAAAGGTTGTCGAACCGAGGTAAGGGGTACTTGTTCTTGATGGTCATTGCATTCAGGGCTTTATAATCAATGCACATTCAGACGAACCCATCCTTCTTTGGTATAAACAAAACTGGGGCTCCCCAAGGTGATGCACTCGGTCGGATGAATTCTTTGGTCTGTAACTCCTCCAGCTGAAGCTTCAACTCATCTAGCTCCTTCTTCGCCAACCGGTACACATTAGAAGAGACTGGCGCTACTCTTGGTACCAATTTGATTGAAAACTCCACTTGTCTGTCATGTGGGAGACCTGGCAACTCCTCCGGAAAGACGTCCTTGAACTCTGCAACAATCGACGGTGGTGTTGTCTCTATAACTATGTAGACACTGACGGGCTGGCCTACTCATCGCTCTATGGTCCCTCTTATGAACTCGAACTCCTGACGATCTGGTGATCTGAAGATGACGCTCCCCTTCTGGCACTCTAAGACGATATGATACTGGCTCAACCAGTCCATCCCCAACACAACGTCAAAGTTTGGCATAGGAAACACCAAAAATCGAGCTTTTATCTCTCTTCCACATACAACCACGGGGCACGTCCTACACATACTAGTGACTGGGACGATCCCTCCACCCGTAAGAATCCTCTAACTCATGGGCAAGGACCAGGTGGCTACTTTGTGTTGACACAAAGTCACTGTCAACCAAATATTGATAACATTGACTAAATAATACTTGTAATAATTCAATACGACACATGACGACTACATCCAGCTCAAGTCAGACGATGGCTCAGTTTTGCAATTTCAAGTCATTGTTGAGTCTGTATTTTTATATTTATTGAGTCTAGACTGATGTAAGCTGAGTTGTGCTGAGCTCTTGAGACTTAATCTATAACCTACCCAAAATCTATAAGCTCCATACATCTAACTAAGCCCATTGGACCTTACGACCTATTCTGTGCTCTGGAGACAAAGTTCAGGCCGAACTCTGCCTCCACACAGAGTTCGGGCCGAACTCTGTCCCCTAAAAATCAGTACCCTAATTTTTAGGGTTGGCTGGTTGCTAGTTGTCCAACGGCCAAATATTTGAAAAATTCTACCAGAATTCTGGCCGAATTTTGCCTGCTAATATCCTATAAATAGGCCATGAATTCTCTCATTTTCATTCATCCAATCTTCTCTTCTCTTCTTTCTAAAGCTCAATATAAGTCATACCCTTCTTCATCTACTAGCCACAAGCTTCCTAAGCCTCGAGTGCTCAGCATTTCTCAGTTAGGAGTCTTGTGCAAGAGTTCAAGAAGTCGCTTGGAAAATTCCAAGTATCGCCACTGCGATCCTTTTTAAGAAGTTGACGTGCTCTTCTGAAGAAAAGGCACGGGGTGTAACTACTATTTTACAAATAGTGGATTTAATTCTGAGCTAGAGTTCTCAGGCCTAGACTAGTCCTCCACAAGGGAAACCAGGATAAAATCGGCTGTGTTTGCGTACGCTTTCTTACTCCTTATTTATTTCTGCATTTACTCTGATTAATTTTAGATTGTGAAAGAGTTTAATTTTTAATTAGCTATTATTGCTATAAACTCTATTCAACCCCTCTAGAATTGCCATCTGTTCTTCAATTGGCATCAAAGCTCTGTTCTCTCAACAAGGACTAACATCCTAGAGCTAATCCATGTCAACCACACAATCCTTGATTTCTAATCATGGTGAAGGACAGTCCACTCATAGGCCTCCCCTATTTGATGGAACTAACTACACATATTGGAAAACAAGGATGAGTTTTTATCTCAAGTCGCTAGACTTTGACCTATGGACCATCGTCACCAATGGTTATAAAAAGCTCGCCAGAATAGTTGTCAATGGTGATCTCGTTGAAAAATCACATGACAAATATTCTGACGAGGAGAAGAAACAGGCAAGTCTCGACACGAGAGCTATTAATGCTTTGTTCTGTGCTATATACATGAATGAGTTCAACAAGGTATCAACATGCACCACCTCTCACAAAGTATGGAGACTTCTAGAAGTGACGCATGAGGGAACCACCCAAATCAAGGAATCAAAGATAAGCCGTCTCACGCAAGAATATGAGGCTTTCAAGATGAAGCCAAACGAGACGATCACGCAAATGTTCACAAGATTTCTCGACATCATCAATTCCCTGTCTTCGCTCGGCAAGCAATATTCAAATCACGAGAAGATTCGAAAGCTACTTAGGGGACTCCCAAAGATTTGGAACCCTAAGGTGACAGCCATCATAGAAGGAATTGATCTCACAACCATGTCCATGGAGACCTTGATGGAAAAGCTGATGACTCATGAGCTTGACCTCAAGGACTTCGAAGAGCCTGCTCCTAAGGCTAAGGAGATCGCACTCAAAGCTCACCGACGGAGGGCTGACCCCAAAGAGACGGATGACGAGAACTCAGAAGGTGATGATCAAGCTCTCCTCTTCCGCAACTTCAAGAAATTTTTTTGCTTCAACCGAAGAAAGAAGGAACCACAAGAAGACGACGAAGAAGAGCCTACCTGCTACGGTTGCAAGAAGACGGGACACGTCTGAAAAGACTGTCCATTCTTAAAGAAGAGCAACCGCTATGAGAAACCTTACAAGAAGACTTCCTCAAAGAAATATGCCAACATGAGCATTTGGCATGAAAGCGAAGCTAGTGAATCCGAGAAAGAAAAGGACTCTCCTCAAGAGGCTGCAAACGTGTGCCTAATGGCAACGTCCGACAAGGTATCAAACGAAACTCTTGATGACTTCACTTTTGATGAACTTGGCGATGCTTTTACCGATTTACTTGATGATCATAAAAAGGTCATTGGTAAATATAAACATGCCAAGGAAAAGATCAAAAGTCATGAAGTCGAAATTCAAAGACTTTCTTTACTGCTTGATAACATTAGAGACACTTCACCCACGGATGTCACAAATGAGGTATCTAAGCTTAAAATAAGCTTACATGATGCCGAAGCACGCATTGAACAACAAACACAAGAAATTACGGCACTCAACACGGAGCTTGCAGAAGAAAAAAGTAGACACAAGATTTCTATTACTAAGATATATGGTTTGAATGCTAAGGTTACTGAACTGCAGGCTATCTCTAAGAAATTAGAGACTAAATTGGGAAAACAGGTTGCTCAACCTCAAACCCAATCACATGAGACACACACAAAGCATGACACCACTCATACTAGTCAACCACGTCATCCACATGCTGCTCATAATCATGCTTACATGTACACACACTTTCATAATGCACACAAACCACATACATGTAGAAATAATTATCATACTACTGTCACGACCCGCACCCTAGAGTTAGGGCACGAGACGTGGGTACGTCCAGCCTACGCCGCAGTATAGGCGGTAGAACGCTGTCCTAGGTCCAACATCTAGCAATATAAAGCTTAAACAGTTTATACTCCCCGAATGAGGGTGACATGATAAAAGCAGACTCAATCACAACTAAGGAAGAAGAAGCATGATATGATATAAAACTCAAGGAAAAACAGATAATAACATAGCTGATAGATAGTTAAATGAAACTGCTGAAATGAAAGAAAATCCCAAGTACAACAGAGAGTCTAAGTATCGAAGATAAATACATAATCCCAGAATCAAATATATACAATCATCCATGACATACTGTAAATGAAAACATCCTAGTCTAAGGGTGTGTCATCC
Organism: Iris pallida; assembly: GCA_029216955.1. Classification (NCBI taxonomy): domain Eukaryota; kingdom Viridiplantae; phylum Streptophyta; class Magnoliopsida; order Asparagales; family Iridaceae; genus Iris; species Iris pallida. Next base: position 12,249,179 of record JANAVB010007200.1, on the reverse strand, counting down.
ACAGCTAGTGGGGCCTGTTGATGGTCCAGGTCCAACATCTCATCTAAGGTGGCACCGTAATAGGTATCTACACCAGCCTCCTTCTCGTCCTCTGTAATGTTTTCTACAGGTCTAGTCAGGACAGGAGCGAGCACAATACATCTCAACAGATCATAGCAGGTTAGAAAATATAGACATGCAGTAGAGTAAGATACAGGAAATTGAAAGAAGCATGGAATGTAAACAGAGGAAACTGTAATGGAAATATATATACTGTAGATAGAGAGCTAACTGTGGCTAGTGAGTCAGAGTACAATATAAACATGTGAATGGCATAGGAGATTCTGGGAACTATACTATGGAGTGATTCTGGGAACTACACTACTTGGATATTATTCATATGTTTACTTCTACTCCCCCGTACCCCCAATCAATACACATGGATCCAGCCAGGTTATGTTATAATTCCACACAAAGGCCCACAAGGGGTGATACATGGATAGCCCATAAATGGGTGATTCTGGGAATGCCCATAAATGGGGTGATTCTGGAAAGACTCTGTGATCATGAGAGTACATGTCACAAGTGATCGAAGAATCGTGAAGCATAGTGAGACACCATGTAAGTGAAACGCACAGAATATGTAGTATACGATGCTCCCTGAGGGGATAACATCTCAAGAATGGATCCATATAGTACTAATCTGTGTTACCAACGTGACAGCATCAAGTAAAGTAATCTAAAGCAGGAAAATAATTCTAAGCAGGATATGAAATGATCAGAGAATGTACTCGCCTGGTATCTGAGTGTCCAACTGAAAAGTATTGTCCGAGGAGTGGTGTCTGGCTCCTATTCAGAACAGCACAAGTCACAACAAGTCCAGAATGGTAAAATGAAGCACTACTATGCATTCTACATGAATCTAGGTCAAACTAGGCCAAAGTCAACTCTTGGTCAACTCTGGTTAACCCTATAAGTCAAACTAGGTCAACTATAGTCAAACTAGGTCAAACAAGTCCACACTAGGTCAAACTAGTCTATACAAGCCTAATCTAGACTCACTAGCTAAGCAAACCCAACCATAGGCCATAGTCTAATAGACTAGGCCATAGCTAAACAATACCATACAATCTAATATAGGGTACCTATATTGATATATATAGGCTCCTAATCACATATTAGGTACATACATACAAGGACAATATATATATATATATATATATATATATATATATATATATATATATATATATATATATATATATATATATATATATATATATTTTACACACACATGTGTAAAATAAAATAACCTAGAATATATACCTATAGGCTCATGCATACCATACAATCTATAAGAAATACTTATATATATAAACTAACATAGCCTATAAACCTATTGCAAATAGCTATATTAGATACCTATGTGATACATAAACCATATATATCACATATACACATATCACATTATATGTATATACACTACATTATATATATATACATTACATTGTATGTATATACAATAGGATATATAGAGAGGGGAAAACCCAAGTGTTCATGTGTATGTGTGTGTGTGTGTGGTGTATAAGAGTGTGGAGAGTGACATGAGAGTGTGTATAGGCTAGAGTGTTAGGGTGAGTTCAAGAGTGAGAACATGTGAACAAACTCAGTTTGGGGTTCAAATATAATAGTGATTTCAAGCTTCAGTTATTTAGAACTGTTAAAGGAAAACAGTCCACACACATGTCAATCCCCATTTCATTCAGAATTCAGATTTTATATACAAACAGGCCCTATATCTCACATCAGGTTAAACTCAGATTTCTAAAGTTAAATGACGGTTCAAATGGCTCATGATAACACACAAAATTACTTAGAACAGTCCCTATATCTAATTTCCAGATTTTGAACCCAAAACACAACAAATCAAACCCAAAATCAACCTATCATTAGATAACATGTAGGTGTACCTATTAGGATTAAAAACCACACTAATTAACAGCCTACAATGGTTAAAATTGATGGCTAAAATCGAGATTGAAAACTTGGATTTAGAAATCTAGAATTTCCAGAAAATACCAAGTTTCAGACATTTACTAGGTAATTGGAATTTAAACTACAAAACATGTAATTAAGCAATAAAATTGGTTGCTAATTCAAATATAGGTTGTATACGTGTCATACAGTGTAAATATGTCCTACCACAAGGACACAAATGTGTCCAAACATTTTAAAACACCAAAACATCAAACTGGACACAGGGAACTGGGCAGTCTCGTGCGGGTGTGCACGCGTGTCGTGCACCCGACATAGGCCAACCCTAGCCTCGTGCTTGTCTCAGTGGGTGCATCTAGGGTAGGTCTAGGTGTGTGTCAACCTGTATCATCTCAGTGTGTGTCGTGTCCAGCTATTCGAAGCCGTATCAGTGGCTTAATACACTGTGCACAGTGACAGTGGATTCCCCCGTGCGTGGTCGATTTCTCACCAACCAGTGCACGAAGTTCCATGAAACTTGGGAAGCATGGTGACAGTGGGTGCCCCTCTGCTCCCACAAAGTTTCATGTCAGGGCAAGCCGTGTCGTATCCTGTATGGACCCCGAGTGGCAAGGGAGTACTGTAGCTGTGCGCGCGCGCGCGCGCGAGAACGTGTGCACGCGTGTCCAATCGACTCGATACAGACTCGATTCAAGCTCAGAGCAATGGAAATGAGTAAGCTACACAAAATTACATTTTCCTATTCAAAAATATTTCAAAAATAACACAAAAGATTCACTGTGGCATTTCCACAAACACATAGAACAGTGCACTGATACGTGTCCAGTTTGGACACAAAAGGACACGAAAACTTAAGGTTTCCTATTCCTACTGTTAGGTTAGGTCTAGGGCTCCCTAATGATGCAAAAATCTCAGGATTCTATGGTGGAAATAGGAAGTTACCTCTATGTACCCAAAGCCTCAAAAAGCTCCACAAAGAGGTGCTCCTCTTGATAGCCAAACTCCTCCAAATTGATAGAAAACTGAGAACAACCAATTCCAATAGCAAGAAAACAATAATTAGAACCTATTGCAATTTGTTTGGATTAAAAAGGAGGAAAAATGAATTTTCTAGGGATTTTTGAACATGGAGTCTCACCTCTTTCTTCTCTTAAAATAAATTCCTAAAGAAGAGGCTAGCCCTAGATTTTAGAAGAGATTATATAGTAGGGGAATCCCTAGGTTGGCTGGACAAAAATGTTAGGGTTAGGGTTTGGGCACTTGACTAATGGGCTTTGGGCTTAGTCATAAATCAATGACTTAGAAATCACAAGTCATGACTTGTGGTCAAAATCCTTCTATTCAAATCTCAATATTCCTAATTGGTTTCCCTAACTAGAGTATGGTTAACTTAACTTAACCTAGGATCTCATATCTAGTCAAGTCCAACTTAACTAGGGTTAGGTCACAAAGTCAAAGCTAGTCAAAGTCAACCTAGTCAACCCTTATTTAAACAATTCCAAAATAATTTCTAAAAATTTTCATAAATTCAAATAAATTCTAATAAATTTAAATTACCCCAAAAATGTCAAAAATACCCTTAAACTAAAAATGTGGTAGTGACAACTACACATAGATACAACCACCAGCATATTGTACAAAATCACCATCACTCTACACATAGACATTATCACCATGCTATTCCATGTAGACATCATCACCATGCTACTCCTTATAGACTTTATCACCATACTGCTCCACATTACTCTACATATAGACAATATCACCATGTCACTCCATATCACTCTACACATAGTCATCATCACCATGCTAATTCTACATATCATCATACTTCTCCTCATCACTCTACTTATAGACATCATCAGCATGCTCCTAATATAAATAGGAATGCTATATGTACTTATTGTGGTTTACATGGACACATTTCACCACAATATATAATTAGAAGATTAGTAGATAGAAAGATATATGCATGATTTCCAAAAACTAACTTTTCAGGACCATCAAGAACCTGGGTACTAAAGGTCACATCTACTCTTGATGTAGGTGGACCTTCCCTCCTCAACTAAGAGTAAGTGGATTCTCGATAGTGGATGCTCGCGGCATATGACGGAAGATACAAATCTTTTCGCATCACTATCGATGAAGAGGGAAGGATATGTATCCTTCGGTAACAACCTAAAAGGTTATATTATAGGTAATGGTATTATTGGTCATCCTCCCTCACCCGTAATAAAGGATGTCTGCCTAGTGACCGAGTTAAAGCATAACCTGCTCAGCATTAATCATCTTGCTGACCATGGATATGACATTAACTTTGGACAAAACAAATGCCTTATTTATGATAGGTCAACGGAAGACATTGCTTTTGAAGGGGTAAGAGAGGATAATATTTATATTTTTTATTTTTCTATAGATATTAACAATATAGGTAGATGCCTATATGCTCATAAAGATGAATGACTATTATGCCACCAGCGACTTGGTCATGCCAACATGGATACTATATCCAGGCTATCGACCAGGAAGCTAGTTAGAGGCTTGCCCGACATCACATTCAAAAATGACACGGTATGTGCCGAACGTGAATTGAATAAGGCAATTAAGTCCTTATTTCATTCTATAAACTCTGTAAGTACTTTTAGACCTTTGCAACTTCTCCATATAGATTTATTTGGCCCTAGTAGAGTAGCCAGTCTTGGTGGAAAACTCTACGCCTTTGTCATTATTGATAATTTTTTTAGATTTACTTGGGTTTTCTTTCTTACAAATAAAAGTGATGCTATTTCGGTTTTCAAGATTTTTCAAAAAAAGTTCAAAACGAAAAAGGCAACATGATTACTCGAATCCGAAGTGATCATGGAGGCAAATTCGAAAATTCTGATTTTGAAAAGTTTTGTGATTCAAATGGTTTTGATCATGAGTTTTCTTGTCCAAGAACTCCTCAACAAAATGGTGTTGTGGAGCGAAAGAATAGGACTCTCGGCGATATGGCTAGAGTAATGTTGAACAAGTTTTCACTTCCGAAATACTTTTGGGCTGAAGCTGTCAGTACAACATGCCACATTTTAAATAGGGTGCTTATTCGTCCCATTACGAAAAAAATACCCTATGAGCTTTGGTTTGGGAGAACCCCAAGTATTTATTATTTTAGAGTTTTTGGTTGTAGATGCTTTATCCTTAACACCAAAGACAACTTAGGCAAATTTGATGCCAAAGCTGACGATGGTATTTTCCTTGGCTATGCTGCCAAGAGCAAGGGATGTAGAGTTTTTAACAAACACTCATTAATTGTGGAAGAGTCTACAAATGTGACTTTTGATGAAGATAACAGTGTAGCAGCTACTCTTGATGATGATGTTGAGCCATCAACTTCTACTCCAATGAATACCATAACCGAAACCAATTCTCTGGAGGGCTTGCCAAAGAAATTCTCTTTCAAGCCGTCACATCCAGAAAATTTGGTAATAGGTGAGGTTTCACGAGGAGTAACTACTAGATCATCATTAAGAGACTCTATTGCTAGCACTGCCTTTATTTTACAAATTGAGCCAAAAAAACATTTTAGAAGCTTTCAATGATGAATTTTGGATTTCTGCTATGCAAGAGGAACTCAACCAATTCGAGAGGGGCCAAGTATGGGAACTCGTTCCTAGACCGGCTAATCACTCGATCATTGGCACTAAATGGGTTTTTAAAAACAAAGTAAATGAAGATGGTTCAGTCACACGCAACAAAGCTCGTCTAGTAGCCCAAGGATACAACCAAGAGGAAGGTATTGACTACGATGAGACGTATGCTCCTGTTGCTAGATTGAAATCCATTCGAATGCTTTGTGCATTTGCAAATTTTCAAAATTTCAAATTATTTCAAATGGATGTTAAAAGTGCTTTCTTGAATGGATTTATTAAGGAGGAAGTTTATGTAAAACAACCTCCTGGCTTTAAAAATCACAAATTTTTCGACCACGTGTTCAAGCTAAAGAAAGCGCTATATAGCCTCAAACAAGCCCTAGAGCTTGGTATGAACGGCTAAGCAATTTCTTGCTTGAGAAAGGTTTTTCAAAAGGGAAAATTGATACCACACTTTTCATAAAATCTTTCAAAGACACTATTCTTTTAGTACAAATATACGTAGATGATATCATATTTGGTTCTACTGATGAAATCCTTTGTCAAGATTTTGCCAAGTGTATGCAGACCGAGTTTGAGATGAGCATGATGGGTGTAGCTCCCCTTCCCGGAAATCTTGAAATATTATTATTTTTACTTATTTTATTTAAATGGTAAATTTAGATTATTATAAATAATTATTATTAGTGAGAATCAGTGACATTGTATAAGTCATTATGGATTTATTAAATTTCATTATCAATATCATTATTTTATTTTATTATCAATATATTATTGGGGTTATTATTATATAATATTATTTTATGGGTTATATCATTTTGTCAAATAAATACATTATTGGTTTGATTACAGTGTTATTAGGCTTACTATTATTATTAATACTAATATTGTGGTTATTAGATAAATAAATTATTTATTAAAAATAGTTATTAGTATTTTATTCTCTATCAAGGATACACATATAAATATATATATAATATGTGTGTGCATGAATAAATGAATATATTATAGGGATGAATACTTGTATATATAAAATATATTGTATGGGTGTATCTACGTGTGTGTGTATATATATATATATATATAAATATATATATATATATATATATATATATATATATATATATATATATATATATAAGTATTGTAATAAAAGAAATAGAAAGAAAGAGAAAAAGAAAAAGAAAAACAATTAGAAAAATAGGAATAGAAGTGAAAAGAAAAGGATACAGCAGCACAAACCCGATCCCCCCCTCTGTTCTTAGCCGAACGAAAACTACATAAGAAAGATCGAGAGAGAGGGGAGGGGAGCAAACCCCAATCCAAAACCCTAACGGCGCACGACCCTCCCATGACTGGGCGACCCACCCGCGACCACCAGGCGGCCGCGCGCCACCGCAGCGCCGCCTTCGGCCGCCGCCGGCCGGCCGCGGATGGCAGCGCGCGCGTGGTCGACACAAGAGCGCGACAGCAGCAGTAGCACGGGGGGCGACTTCGTCGCGAGAGATCTTCGCGCACAGGCGACGAATCTCCGAGCCATTTGCACAGGTATAAAGACAACATATACGGCTCCGTCTCCCTGCAATTTGAATAATTTAAATCGTATTATCCGTGACGAGAATCGATCGTAAAGATCGAGAAAAATTCGAAATTCTGAGTTTAGAATCTGTCCTAAAACAGAAAACAAACAGTCCAATCTCCTGTTTTGGGAGGGGATTCTAGAACAGAATAAAAAAAATTTAGAAATCTATTTGAACACCTTTTTAGCCAATATATAGAAGATGGCAACCCCATTAATAGTTTTATTTTTCATTGGCTAAATTGTGATTAATTCAGCTTTAAACTTTTAGAAAAATCTGTTTAGAAATCAATGAAAATCTCTCCACACGACGTCCGTCCCGCCATTCCAGGCGACGTGGTCGCGCACCGTAAGCATCGAAAGATACGTAACAGTTTCATGGTCGTGTGGGCTTTGACGGAATTCAAATTGGTCGCGTGTGCTCGACGAATTCGACGCGTATCCGTCAGAATCGTCCCGTATCCGTTCAATGCAAATTCAGTCATAACTTCATGCACGCTCGTCAAATCGAGACAAAACTTGTGCCAACAGAACCATATCATTTTTTTGGTCCTGTATGCCAAGTTTGGTCCAATTCTGAGACAGTCGAATCCGACATCGTTTTGCGGGCCCCACGGTTCCACTCAATGGGCAATTTTGTGCATGGCCCGCCGGAATCCAACTCTGGACATACGGTTGGGTTCGTATCGAAAAACTGGACCCGTAGACATATAGTTTGACGACTTTAGAGACCTTTGACTCAGGCATGCTTTTCGGTGCAAAGCGGGTCCAACGACGGACATCATTTTTGCTCAAAATTACCGTTTTACCCCTGTGTCCAGTATTGGACGTAAGGACAGGCAATCCTAGCTAATTGGACTATTCTGAGATCATTGGTATTATTTATTTTAGCTTCCGGGTACTGTTGTACGGGTTTTGACTATAGTGGCACTTTGAGTAGTTCAGATTGTCGGTTTCACCAGCAAAGGACCACAGGCGAGTACAGTTTATTGTCTGCATTTCGATATTGATTTTCACTATATTTTATTGGTTGGCCATTGGTTATGTGATTATTTTCTATTATAAATTGTTGAGTCGGGAATGAGAAGTGCCAAAGATATGTGATCTGACCATAGCCCGTGTTAGACATTGTAGTCTGTGTTTATTTTCTGCAAGTAGTGTAGCCCATGTTTATTTTCTGCAAGTAGTGTAGCCCGTGTTTATTTTTTGCAAGTAGTGTAGCCCGTGTTTATTTTCTACAAGTAGACATTGTAGACCGTGCTTATTTTTTATGCAAGTAGACCTCGTAGACTGTGCGGTGTAGTACCCCAGACCGATCACATATCAAAGGTACTTCTAACGGTGGAAAGTATATTGGTCTATTTTTACTATTGGTTTTCTCACGGCTTTACTGTTATCTTCAAAACTCATGATTAATGCCTAATCTTTGTCTTATAGTCATTTTCTTTATTTGAAATTGCATTCAGTGAATTGTGCTCGTTCCATTCCTGACTGGAAACCAACATTTTCAGGTTAGCCGTGGATTCACTTAGCTTGGGAGTGACGGGAGTACTTACAGACAAAAGCCTAGAGACTAGCTAGATAGTTGAGTGGTAGTCATTCATTTGATTGTACAAGTTTATATTCTTATACAAATGTAAAACTTATAATCATTGTAAGTTAAATTAATTATATGAATGGGCATTGTTTGTGATTTTGATCTTCATGGCCGTGACAGCGTTCTACCGCCGATACCGCGGCGTAGGCTGGCTTGGAAACGTCTCGTATCCGTTTAAAAAAAACAGGTACGAGTCGTGACAAGTTTTTATGGTGGCCCATGCAGGTCAGTCTTTGCAAATCATGCGAACTCGTGATAGTACTCAAGTTAGTTGCACTATTGCAAGCCTGCGACTAGAAATGCTCATTCACGAATTAGAAATTAATTTAATTTACGAGAATGACTAGGACTAGGAGTCCCTTAAATAAATTTATCGTTGGGTAGTCTAGGCCATGCAATGTAGATAAGGAGTTATTAATTTTGATAGTTTACCAGATCCCCATAGGTACATTATTATCTCTTGATATGACGATGTAATTTAATTTGGATAGATTATTCCCTTGGTAAGGCAGGGCTTCATAGAATTAATGATCTAGCCCTGATAGATTATTCAATTCATTCTCTTGTCTCTTAGATATCATCCCCATATCTTAGTCGAACTGCCTATTTAGTTTCTATTTGCCCTAGGAATTAATATTTTGTATAAATTTTGATTATGTTACCCATATACGAACCTCGAGTTAGTTTCGTTTCAAGTTTTTCCTCCATGATTTGAATACATATGAAATAGATACTAGGATGTTTGTATTTCTTTGTTTTCAGTTATTTCCTTCCCTGTTCGATCTTCTATTCTAAGGATTATGACTGATAGATACTTACGCTTTATTTCATAGTCAACTTGTTTGAATTTCTAGAAGCCCATGATTTTTTTTACTGATATAGTTAAAGGAATGTTAGTTAACCCATAATGGCAGGACAGCAGCGCACTGTCACCATTTATTTGAATTATGGAGACTATGGATCCACTGCAGCCAGCAGCGCACTGGCAAGGCACGATCCCTAGAGTTGGAATAGGTTTAAGGAAATACAGGTTATAAAATATTACTAAACTATAGCTAGTGGTCCTCTTTTGACCGTAGTTACCTTTGAGCCAATACTGGATAGAGTTAAGTAATGTTCGATTTGTATCATATTTGAGTTAAGAAACCAAGGATTTACCACAGCCCGATTTTACGGGCGGGGCGTAGTCCTCGGTGAAATGACTTCAGACGTGATTATAAATTAGGGGTACTATAGAGGATAGGACAGTGCCCTGTATGTTCTATAAGATCCGAAGCCAATAGTAGTGGAAGTTCTGTGAGATTGGGTAGCGTGTCTCCCAACCTAGTAATCCGTGGTTCTTGTGATCTATTGACGAGGTAATTGACTGACACTAATAGGTTTACCTAGGATATGGAATTTAGAATGTCCATAACCCGTTAGTCGACCAAGTCCTTGTGGATAAGAAGATAGTAGGAAGACCGTATAAGCTAGAACACCAGGTGAATTTTTGATTCTCACAAACTCGAACTACTTGTGCCTTCTTTCAAAAATCTCGCATAATTATATTCGAATATCTTAACAAACGCTGCTGTTACAGCTTAGTTTTGCAAGCTCACTCTATTCTCGAGCTTGATTTGAGACATATGTTTAGTGGGGACGCCTGCTAACTTATTGTCTAATCAGAATCAGCGTATTATGGTCTGATCAACCATGATGCATTTGGTTCGCTCTTTGTTTAATTACACTACGTGGATGGAGATATATAGGTATCTAGGATCCCATCCGCGACTGCTTTAACAATTTCTCTTGAATTATACGTTCGCCTTTGGATCACGTGATTGTATTCAGTAACATCTTTCTTGAACTCTTTATAGTTTTTGTCTTTCACTGATTTGGAAAGACAGAAGCTCGTAATTGGTAGAGAGATACCGCGTATCCCCATGGCTATGGTATTTGTATACACAAGGGTAGTCATCGTCAGCCAGCCATGTGATCGAGTTACTCGTTCTCCTCTCGACCCCAAACTGTTATCGGGACTTTCAAGCCATCTGAATTTAAGAATGATTAGGGCTTTACCCTTAGTCGTAATACCAACCCAGGAGACTACCAATTTTCAAGAAACAAGTCATTGTGTCTCTAAATATTTTCTTGAATATTGCCTTTACTTTCAACCCTTATGCCTTGACTCAACCGTCCCTCGACCAAAGCCCGTAATCACTAGCTAGTCAATACCATAGCTTAAATACCCTGTCACACTATGATCTACCAGTGGTCAACTGCAATACATGAGCACCATAACTCTTGTGACAACAGTCCGACAGACTGAGCGTCAATAGAAATTCGTGACTCAATTGCTAGAAAATCTTTCGTAAGATGTGCCTTAGAGTTAGTTACCCTATCGATAAGCCTTATATACTGTGGACGAGTAGGTCATTCTATTTTACCGACCATGTGTCAGTGTACACACTCATTTTTTTCATTTATTGAGGAGCGATCATTGACTTGACTTATATCTAACGTATTTCTTTACGCTGTGCCTTATTCTTTGTTAACAAGAGTTGAGGTACAATAACCGAACCTTGGAAATTCTTCTGACCTCATCCTTCCTAAAGACCATGACCTAGCTTCTAAGGTGGGTAGACTATAAGCCTTCTAAAGTTTTAGGATATACGAGGATTGCCGATTAATTAGAATGATTTCCATTAGGATGATAGTTAGTGTCTCATTGGACTCCCACTTTCCATTTAGATCGTTTTGTGTTCCCGGCTGTGTCATTACCAATCGGAGAACGAGACCAGCTGTTACCTTCCAACAAATTTTATATGCAAGATCTAGACGAGTTCACCTTCACCTAGGTATATCATGTCCCACTCAAACACGTCCCCTTGTGCTCTATTTTTATGGTACGATTTTTAGGACGGAAGGACTAGCTATAATCCTTACCATAATAGCGGTATGTTTTCCAACGTCCATTAGATGCTCAACCTTGACTCAATTCATTCGACCCAATATATGGTTGTGATTTACTTGAAGTCCACTACGCACATGTCACTGGTGTGTCACTCAATTGTGTCTTTTTGTGCCATTTAAACACAAAAGCCACAGAAGACGCATTTTTGGGCTTTAGGGACCAAGTTAACCAACTTGACGGGCAACTAGCTAAATCCCTTGGGTAGAAGCCTACTATAAGTTACCCTGACCTAGTGGAAATAGTGGGGATCTTGTTCCGTCAATATAGATTGAATCCAAGGTTTATCCAACCAACGAGTGATATCCCTTGCTCGTGTGTTTGAATGACCACGGAAAGATCACATTCTTGATTTCTCAAATTCCGTTCTATTATGGAACCTAGTTTGAATTAGAATTTTGATGAACGAGACTTCTCTATTGCACGGATTGTAGGCCACTCTAGGTAACGAAGGGATCTTTGACGTAGCAAGTGACTGGACTAGAGTAGTCAATCTAGCAAATAAGGCAGTGGTTCATAAACTCACTTTCTATCTGTAACATTGGATACTCTCCACTTCGCTTTAAACTTCATAATTGCTCCAGATTATCCTTCCTGACCTTGCTGTCCTTCCTATTCCGGAGCGACGAATGGTCATGCTTATTGGAATTTACTAATTTTACTTAGCTACTTGTGCAAATTGTTGCTTGTTAAATTTTGGGTTGCTGGATAGATAAGAGAGGATTATAGATACCGTAAGCAGTAGATATCTATTGTTAGAAATTTTAGTAAGTAGTTGGATAATTTCAAAGTTTAAGTGACATAGCTTGAGGGAGTAGTGTGACCAAGGTGGGTAGAAGTCCTCGATGATTCGTAGTTACGAAATGGCTAGGAGGAGGATATAAATAGTTCGGAGAAATTAAAATTCGAGGATATTATGGTAATAGTGGATTTATATATTTATATTTTTAAGTTTGAATTTTGGCGTATTTAAGAGTTAGAATTTTGAGGACGAAATTATTTTTAAGGTGGGTACTTTTGTAGCTCCCTTTCCCGGAAATCTTGAAATATTATTATTTTTACTTATTTTATTTAAATGGTGAATTTAGATTATTATAAATAATTATTACTAGTGAGAATCAGTGACGTTGTATAAGTCATTATAGATTTATTAAATTTCGTTATCAATATCATTATTTTATTTTATTATCAATATATTATTGGGGTTATTATTATATAATATTATTTTATGGGTTATATCATTTTGTCAAATAAATACATTATTGGTTTGATTACAGTGTTATTAGGCTTACTATTATTATTAATACTAATATTGTGGTTATTAGATAAATAAATTATTTATTAAAAATAGTTATTAGTATTTTATTCTCTATCAAGGATACATATATAAATATATATATATAATATGTGTGTGCATGAATAAGTGAATATATTATAGGGATGAATACTTGTATATATAAAATATATTGTATGGGTGTATCTACGTGTGTATATATATATATATATATATATATATATATATATATATATATATATATATATATATATATATATATATATATATATATATAAATATATATATATATATATATATATATATATATAATCGTACGTATATGGGTATATGTGAATATAAATATGTATATATTTAATGGTATATATACAGGTTTAATTGTGTGTGTGTGTATATATATATATATATATATATATATATATATATATATATATATATATATATATATATATATATATATATATATATATATATATATATATATATATATAAGTATTGTAATAAAAGAAATAGAAAGAAAGAGAAAAAGAAAAAGAAAAACAATTAGAAAAATAGGAAAAGAAGTGAAAAGAAAAGGATACAGCAGTACAAACCCGATCCCCCCTCTGTTCTTAGCCGAACGAAAACTACATAAGAAAGATCGAGAGAGAGGGGAGGGGAGCAAACCCCAATCCAAAACCCTAACGGCGCACGACCCTCCCCTGACTGGGCGACCCACCCGCAACCACTAGGCGACCGCGCGCCATCGTAGCACCGCCGTCGGCCGACCGCGGATGGCAGCGCGTGCGTGGTCGACACAAGAGCACGACAGCAGCAGTAGCACGGGGGGCGACTTCGTCGCGAGAGATCTTCGCGCACGGGCGACGAATTTCCGAGCCATTTGCACAGGTATGAAGACAACCTATACGGCTCCGTCTCCCTGCAATTAGAATAATTTAAATCGTATTATCCGCGACGAGAATCGATCGCAAAGATCGAGAAAAACTCGAAATTCTGAGTTTAGAATCTGTCCTAAAACAGAAAACAAACAGTCCAATCACCTGTTTTGGAAGGGGATTCTAGAACAGAATAAAGAAATTTTAGGAATCTATTTGAACACCTTTTTAGCCAACATATACGAGATGGCAACCCCATTAATAGTTTTATTTTTCATTGGTTAAATTCTGATTAATTCAGCTTCAAACTTTTAGAAAAATTTGTTTAGAAATCAATAAAAATCGCTCCACACGACGTCCGTCCCGCCATTCCGGGCGACGTGGTCGCGCACCGTTAGCATCGAAAGCTGCGTACCGGTTTCGTGGATGTGTGGGCTTTGACGGAATTCAAATTGGTCGCGTGTGCGCGACGAATTCGACGCGTATCCGTCAGAATCGCCCCATATCTGTTCAATGCAAATTCAGTCATAACTTCGTGCACGCTCGTCAGATCGAGACAAAACTTGTGCCAACAGAACCGTATCGTTTTTCTGGTCCTGTATGCCAAGTTTGGTCCAATTCTGAGACAGTCGAATCTGACGTCGTTTTGCGGGCCCCACGGTTCCACTCAACGGGTGATTTTGTGCATGGCCCGCCGGAATCCAACTCTGGACATACGGTTGGATTTGTATCGGAAAACTGGACCTGTAGACATATAGTTTGACGACTTTAGAGGCCTTTGACTCTGGCACGCTTTTTGGTGCAAAGCGGGTCTAACGGCGGACATCATTTTTGCCCAAAATTACCGTTTTGCCCCTGTGTCCAGAATTGGACGTAAGGACAGGCAATCCTAGCTAATTGGACTATTCTGAGATCATTGGTATTGTTTATTTCAGCTTCCGGGGACTGTTGTACGGGTTTTGACTATAGTGGCACTTTGAGTAATTCAGATTGTCGGTTTCACCATCAAAGGACCACATTTCGATATTGATTTTCACTATATTTCATTGGTTGGCCATTGGTTATGTGATTATTTTCTATTATAAATTGTTGAGTCGGGAATGAGAAGTGCCAAAGATATGTGATCTGACCATAGCCCGTGTTTGACATTGTAGCCCGTGTTTATTTTCTGCAAGTAGTGTAGCCCGTGTTTATTTTCTGCAAGTAGTGTAGCCCGTGTTTATTTTCTGCAAGTAGTGTAGCCCGTGTTTATTTTCTGCAAGTAGTGTAGCCCGTGTTTATTTTCTGCAAGTAGTGTAGCCCGTGTTTATTTTCTGTAAGTAGTGTAGCCCGTGTTTATTTTCTGCAAGTAGTGTAGCCCATGTTTATTTTCTGCAAGTAGACATTATAGACCGTGCTTATTTTTCATGCAAGTAGACCTCGTAGACCGTGCGGTGTAGTACCCCAGACCGATCACATATCAAAGGTACTTATAACGGTGGAAAGTATATTGGTCTATTTTTACTATTGGTTTTCTCACGGCTTTACTGTTATCTTCAAAACTCATAATTAATGCCTAATCTTTGTCTTATAGTCATTTTCTTTATTTGAAATTACATTCAGTGAATTGTGCTCGTTCCATTCCTGACTGAAAACCAACATTTTCAGGTTAGCCGTGGATTCACTTAGCTTGGGAGTGACGGGAGTACTTGCAGACAAAAGCCTAGAGACTAGCTAGATAGTTGAGTGGTAGTCATTCATTTAATTGTACAAGTTTATATTCTTATACAAATGTAAAACTTGTATTTATTGTTAGTTAAATTAATTATGTGAATGAGCATTGTTTGTGATTTTGATCTTCATGGCCGTGACAGCGTTCTACCGCCGACACCACGGCGTAGGCTGGCTTGGACACGTCTCGTATCCGTTTAAAAAAAAAAATGGGTGCGGGTCGTGACAATGGGGGAGCTCAACTACTTTCTTGGGCTGTAAGTCAAACAAATGTCAAATGGAACCTTCATCTGTCAATCGAAGTATACAAAGGACATGCTAAAAAAATTCGACCTTGACAACGTCAAACCAATCAGCACTCCAATGGCTACTTCAACCAAACTTGAACCAGATGACAGCAGCAAACCCATAGATCAACGTAAGTATCGAGGTATGATAGGTAGTCTACTCTGTCTTACTGCTAGTCGCCCTGATATTATGTTTAGCGTTTGCCTGTGTGCTAGATATCAAGCAAATACTAAGGAATCACACATGACTGCTGTTAAGCGTATCTTTCGATACCTTAAGGATACGGTTACAGTGGGCCTATGGTATCCCAAGTTAACATCATTTGACCTCATTGGTTACTCTGATGCTGATTTTGCTGGATGCAAGATCGACCGTAAAAGTACGAGCGGTACGTGTCATTTATTAGGAAAGGCTTTAGTCTCTTGGTTTAGCAAGAAGCAGAATTCTGTCGTACTGTCCATAACAGAAGCTGAATACATCACAGCTTGGCATTGTTATGCACAAATTCTGTGGATGAAGCAAATCCTTGAAGACTATAACTTATCTTTCATACACATTCCAATCTTTTGTGACAACACTAGTGCTATAAATCTTACTAAGAACCCCATTTGTCACTCACGCACGAAGCACATTGAAATACGTCACCACTTTTTGCATGATCATTAGCAAAATGGCACGATTAACTTAGAATTTATTGACACTGATCATCAGTTAGCAGATTTCTTTACAAAACTATTATCCGAAGAGCGTTTCAATTTTCTTTGTCGTGAACTTGGAATTTTAGATGAAGCTGTTGTAAATTAAAATAAACCTTTGTAAATATCGAGTATATCTTGATTCTCTTATGATGAACTTGCTATGGGTACAAGCCAAAAGGGTCCTTCTGACAACAAGACGTAAAAGCCTAAGCGACACGGTGCACTAGTCCTCGGGACTACCGCTAGCTGGGATCCGGCCCCTGCAGCTAACCCATGGCAGTTTCAAAATATTGAATTGTGATATAATTCCTTGTTTATTATACGGTTCATTTTTATTTATCATATGCTGAAATACTAATTTTTCAACTTCATATTGCTGCTTCGAGTTCACTTTCTGTTATTCATTTGTTTACTTCTTGGATCTTTTCTTGTATTTATACTCTTGTCTTATTTTGGTCTTTCTTACTTAACCATTTTTTTCTATCAGCCTGATTCCTATTCTGTGACCAGGATCCGAAATTCGGGCCGAACTTTGTCCATACCAGAGTTCGGGCCGAATTCGGCCTGACTGTTCCAGAACCGGGAACAGTCTAAGCCGTTGATCAAAATTTAGATCCAATGACCATTATTTACTCCGACCACTTGAAACCCTTCCCATATTTTCGGCTTCTCCTCCATCTTCTTCTTCATTACCACCTTTTCCACTTCTTAAACACCTTTCTCTCAAAACCCTAACCCTAATTTCTTCTTTCTAGAGCTCTTTTCTTCCCCAAACTCAAGGAGAAGGCCTCTTTTTTAATTATCCTTCATTGTTTATCACTAGTCCGAGGTATAATTTTATACTTTTCTATATCTCAAATTTCCTTCATTGTCTTTATTGTGTTATGGCTCCTCGTTTGTTCAACCGCGGGAAGAGACTTCGGACCGAGGGAGCATCCTCGTCGAATGCTCCTCCTCGTATTGAACCACCCATTGCACCACCCGTTGCACCGGCCGTTGAACAACAACCACCAATCCATCCGTTGTTCAATCCTCCATGTCCGCATGATCCAAACACTTTTGACGACCGAATTTTTGTCTCACTAGACGCATCAAATGATTGGTTTAGTGATTTTCGGACACGTTCGTTGTTTGCGGGACACGCCATCAACTTTACTATATTCTCACAATATAATGCACTCTTTCATGACCTTTGCCTTGATGAACTTGTTACCACAAATTCGGTCATTTATCGTAGTGCTATTCAAATGTTCTACTGCAACCTCACCCATGATGATACACATATTTATTCACGGGT
This sequence comes from Iris pallida, assembly GCA_029216955.1. Lineage (NCBI taxonomy): Eukaryota > Viridiplantae > Streptophyta > Magnoliopsida > Asparagales > Iridaceae > Iris > Iris pallida. The sequence goes on along the minus strand of JANAVB010007200.1, from coordinate 12,231,285 downwards.
TGCGGGAATTGATATCTCTTTTGACGATTTCGAATTGGCCGAATATCTTGAACTCCAAGAGCCTAATTCTTGGGAAAAGCTTGTTGAAGCCCGATCATTTCAATTTCTCGAAGCGATTTCACTTGAAAGCTTCAAGGACGACTTGTGTAGCCCTAACACACGTCCTCGTAAGCTTTTGGCTAAATTTCTCAATCCCTATTTCGATGAACTTCATCGGATCATTTTCAACACCATTCTACCCAAAGTGGGTCCCACCGATGAAGTCACTTATTTTGAAATCTCGGTATTGTATCATCTCCACTTTCATGTTCCCTTTAATCTTTCACGCACAATGATGAATTGGATGATTAATTGTAAGAAGAAACCAAGATCTTTGGTTTATGTATTATACCTTCCTATGATCTTTCGTGCGTTTCATGTACCCCTTAATGAGTGTCCATTCTTACCTGCCCCTGCCTTCCTCTCTAACGCAAGGAGGCTTCAGGCGGCCGTTAGCTCACCAGTCGTGTCTGAGCATTCTGATGATGAGCCAGATGCCCCCTCCTCTTGGACAGGATCCTCTTCCTCCTCCTGCCACTCTTGAGTCTCTTCAGACTATGCTCCGAGATCGCTTCACCTTGGATAATAATCATTGGACTTAGCTGGATTACCGAACTACCTTGCAGATGAGTGCCATCAGCAACTTGCTGCATGATATTCGGTATTCCATGTCTCGCCATCCTTTCATGCCCATTCCTATGGAGCGAGACCCTGCTCGTGTGGGATATTGTATCGATGACCCTTGGGTCATTAGCTACTTGGATCCAGATGCAGCCTTCGTGGACCCTCGTCGCTCCTTTACTGATCCATCGGAGGACGCTGGGCCTTCACGAGCTCGATGATGGATATGGACTGCTCCCTGCTACTGCTACTGAGGATCATAGATTATGGTTTATGCATTTTGCTTTTAGTTGCTTTTCTGTACTTGGTTTGTATTAGACTTATTATGGATTATGACTTTTGAGACTTTGGTAGTTCTATCAGTTTATGTCATTTCTTTATGACTCTTGAGACATTTGGTCGTTATATCAGTTTATATGCAGTTTCTTCTCTTATCTTTTGGTGTGTTTGCCAGTTATTACTTATTTTTCTTAAATTGATAAATGCCAAAAGGGGGAGATATGTATATTCTATATTCTTTTTGTCTATATGTGCTTTTGGAAGAATGTTTTTATCAGGCCAACAAGATGCATTATTTACGGGGGAGCTATTTTTAAGCTCGGTACTGTTTATGGGGGAGCTATGCTTTTCATGTGTCTAGGTATGAATATTGAATATACAATAATTATTTTTTCAATTATCAATATGAGGGAGATTGTTGACACAAAGTCACTGTCAACCAAATATTGATAACATTGACTAAATAATACTTGTAATAATTCAATACGACACACGACGACTACATCCAGCTCAAGTCAGATGACAGCTCAGTTTTGCAATTTCAAGTCGTTGTTGAGTCTGTATTTTTATATTTATTGAGTCTAGACTGATGTAAGCTGAGTTGTGCTGAGCTCTTGAGACTTAATCTATAACCTACCTAAAATCCATAAGCTCCACACATCAAAATAAGCCCATTGGACCTTAAGATCCATTCTGTGCTCTGGAGACAGAGTTCGGGCCGAACTCTGCCTCCACACAGAGTTCGGGCCGAACTCTGTCCCCTAAAAATCAGCACCCTAATTTTTAGGGTTGGCTGGTTGCTAGTTGTCCAACGGCCAAATATTTGAAAAGTCCTACCATAATTCTGGCCGAATTCTGCCTGCTAATATCCTATAAATAGGCCATGAATTCTCTTATTTTCATTCATCCAATCTTCTCTTCTCTTCTCTCTAAAGCTCAATATAAGCCATACCCTTCTTCATCTACAAGCCATAAGCTTCCTAAGCCTCGAGTGCTCAGCATTTCTCAGTTAGGAGTCTTGTGCAAGAGTTCAAGAAGTCGCTTGGAAAATTCTAAGCATCGCCACTGCGATCCTTTGTAAGAAGTTGACGTGCTCTTCTGAAGAAAAGGCACGGGGTGTAATTACTATTTCACAAATAGTCGATTTAATCCTGAGCTAGAGTTCTCAGGCCTGGACTAGTCCTTCACGAGGGAAATCAGGTTAAAATCGGCTGTGTTTGCGTAAGCTTTCTTGCTCCTTATTTATTTTCGCATTTACTCAGATTAATTTTAGATTGTGAAAGAGTTTAATTTTTAATTAGCTATTATTGCTATAAACTCTATTCACCCCTCTTAGAGTTGTCATCTGTTCTTCACTTTGTGCATAGCTATAAAACTACTAGATATGAAAGACAAGGTAGCTCCAGAATCGAACAGTACAATAGCAGGTAATGATGCAACTAAGATAGTACTTGTGATCGCCACTCCCTCTGGCTTCTCCTGCTCTGATGCCACAGCAAAGACCAGCCCTCTCCTTTGAGCCTCTGCCTGCTGACGGTACTGTGCCTCCTGTGGGGACAGTAGTCCCCTCTGATATCCTGGTGGTCGCTGGGCTGTAGTTGCCGGTGCTGGTGGCCTGGGTCCTGGTGGGGCTGGCCTAGGGTCCAACTACTGAGCTCTGTCATTGCACTGTGGGCAGTCCATGGCCTGATGTTGTCCCGATCCGTACCTCAAGCACTGGTTGAGCATCTTTCTGCACTCCCTCTGAATGTTTCCCTTCTTGCTACAGTAGTGACAAGTCGGAAGCTCCTTCTGCTGGTACGAGATGGTTCTCTGCTGTTGTTGTTGGGTCCTCCGATGTCTGATCGGGCATCATGTCTGAACTCTGGCTGGTGCGGCTATCTGAGTAGGGCGCCTCGTGCTCAACGGGTCCCGGTTGATAGCTTTCTGGACTCTGGCCTCAACTAATACCTTCTCGTAGGTAGTCCTCGATTGTGTACTCGTATACCTCTGAAGCTCCTTCACTAGTCCGTGATGGAACCTCCGAGCCTTCTCTCTCTCATCTGGTATCAGTAGAGCGCCGAATCGGCTGAGACGACTGAACTCTGCGTTGTACTCGTCTACGATCATGTTATCCTGCTTAAGGTAGAGGAACTAATCGTAGAGCGCATCTCGGATGGTAGCTTTAAAGTACTTTGCCTTAAAGTACTCAAGAACTCGCTCCCACATCTTGTCCTTGCCGACTTCACACTCCTTCAAATCCTACCAATGATGGGCATTCCCCTCTAGCTGAGTCCTCACGGCAGCAATCCATAAGTCAACAAGTAGCTACAAAGCCTCCAAGTTCTTCTGCGTACTGGCAATCGAGTCTGATATCTCATCCGGGCTTTCGTTCCCCTTGAAGGGTTTCGGGTCCATCTGGCGTTACCTCCAAACAGTGCCCACTTGCTGAACTGGCGCTGGGGCTGGTGGTGGTACAGGTGATGGAGCTACCATCCTCTCCAAGGCAGTCATCAGAGTCTGTCTCATGACCTCCGTCTATTGCCACTGTTGCTGCATGATCATCTGGAATAACTAAAACATCTGGGGTTGTCCCTTCGGCTGCGATATTTGCTGTGGATATGCTCCATGCGGCATCTAGAGAGGATTGGGTACATAGGGCACCTGCTATTAGTATGCTCCCTACAACATCTGGGAAGGAAAGGGAGGTGGTGGAGGCAAAGGGTTCTCCTCCTGGCGGGCATCGGCGTCTGTGACATCTGGCCCTCCTGATGCATCGGTGCTGGCTGTGGTGCGAACCCCATAGGAATGGATGGAGTCATCGGAACGGTCTGAACTCGTCCGGGAGTCTGGATCCCCGTAGGATCTAAATTTCTATCATTGCTGGCTCGATGTCAGATGCCGGGGCAATGCCATAAGCCGTGCGTCCGCTGCACAAATGCATCTCTCTGAAAGAGACAAAACTTCCAAAAGATAGGTATATAAAACAAGCAAGATGTTGGATTTTTAATCATAAGATTAGGAATGTAGAATTCAAAGTCGATAATCAAATTGTGGATGAGGTTCTATATTTTCTAGTCCTAATTGCAGGCTTGTGTCGATTTTATCCTAAGCGATGAACTGAGACCTGCATAGGCCTCCACTAAAACTATGTTACGCCCCACTCCCAAATATATAGGATTTGGGCATAACCTGTCCAGCTGATACAACCTAGAGTGAGCTGTCCATTTAATGGACTCACTTAGGCGTACTACGCCGTAAAAGTAACTAACCAACACAGGCAATCATCTAAATCTCATCCACAGATAACATAAAAGGAAGTACTGAAATAAAAGTAGAGTAGTCTGAATATCCAAATACAATAGAAGAAAAATACAAATATGGTGGAAACAATCCTTCAGTACATCAGAATAGAAATACAGGAAATAAAAGATATCTAGCTAAAAGCAACAACTAACTAGATAATGAAACTCTCAGCCAAAGTAGCAGCATACCCTAGATCAAGGGAGCTCCTCAGGGTAGACCTTGTAGTCCTATGTAGTGTATCCCGCCTTAGCTCCAGAATCATAGATCGTCGAGTACAGATGCTCGCCAGGATCTAGAAATGAACCAGATCGTTAGGGGACATAGAAAGATACAAATAGGAAGATGACATAAAGTAAATATT
>JANAVB010007200.1:12174200-12224200 GCA_029216955.1 Iris pallida | reverse complement strand
AGGAGATGATGGGGATGATAAGGAAGATGGTGAGATGGTATTGGTGAGAAAAGAGGAGGATGATGAAGTTGCTGTCGGTTGGAGGCTAAGGGGGTGGGCTATTGTGGAGTGTAGAGAGGAGGGAAGATGAATTGAAAATAAGAAAAGGGGAGAGTGTATGGTCGGATGAATAGAGAGGGAGGGGAGAGAGAGAGATGAGTGTGAGAGTTGTCAGCTTTTGGGAAAAGGAAGGGGTGTGTTGGGTTGTGATTGGTTCTTAAGTTATGTGTGTCATAGGAACTTTTCCCTAGGTTATTTGTGTAAGGCCTAAAATAGGTTAATTTGGTATGAAGGGATTTAAATAGGTTTGATTAGAGGATCTCTTCCTAAATTAGGATTAGGAGTGGGCATTTGGAATTAGGGAGGAATGGTGTTGGGGTGTTTGGTGTTTTGTTTGGAAGAATTGGTGTTGCATGCGTAGGTATTAATAAGGGGGATAGCATGGTGCTTGGGTTGAGTCTAATTGAGTTGGGCTGGATCACAATTGGTCTTAGTGAATTAATTGACTTAATTATTCATTTATAATCACGGATAAATAAATAGCATGCGGGGACTCAATTGAATGGGACACAAGTGGCATGTGTGAATTAGGCTCAAAGTGGGTCGTGTCCATATCTTGGGTTGACAAGTTTCGGTCAAAATGGTATTCCCAATTCGAGTTTAAAATAAATGTGACTCCGTAGGGTAAATCAAGAATGGGTCTAATGTCCGAAAATTTGTACGATAAAAATAAAGCACAAGATGGTGTGTCTGAGTATGACATGAAGGTCATGGGCGAAGAGTGTCTCAAGTAGATCTTACATGACAAGTTGATTTGGAGAAAATGACTAGTCTAGTGCTTCTAATTTGAAAGTCACGGTAGCGTGTATATGACAATAAAAAATAAGAGTGGAAAATCATTATAACATAGAAATTCATATATAATCATATTAAATTCTATTTAATCTAGTTAATTCTAGTTAAATTTTCAGAGGGCTTACATATACAATGTAACTCACTCAAAGTACCGTGTCATGAGATGTGTCCAGCCATAAAAGTTATTGAAAAACAACCTCAATAAGAGGAAGTCTGTCACGACCCGCACCCGCTTTTCGGTTACGAGTTTGTTGCTAAGTCTAGCTTACGCCGCAGCATCAGCGGTAGTACAATGTCTAGGTCTCAATGTCAATATCAAATGCAATAAATCATATCTATTGCTCATTCATAATAACTATTTTTTTATAAATTCAATAATACAACAAAATGATTTTTTGGAAACAAATCTGCTAAACATTAAATATAAGAACTTTCTAATCTAACAAGAATCTATATCTCACCTCCAAGATATCTCTAACTCCAACCCGAAGGAACCCAAGCAAGAGAGTAATCATCAAGAGTATGTCAACTGGAAAAAAAATATCCAGTCAGAATTGGAACAAGTTCGCCATAACACTACACTACACTACACAATATAATATAATATACATGCATGAAGAAAACAATAATAAGAAAAAGAACTATATTTTAAGCCCCTGAATTTAGGGCTTATTTTTTTAATTTTATACTTCAATTATTGTAATAGATATTATTATTTGGTTATAATTGATTAAATGCTCTTTTCCATGCCTTTGATATTTGGAGTGTCAGGGATGTTCATCTCTGGAAACTTTCTTCATGAGTTTTGTAGTGGACAGGATTACCTTCATTTGGTATATCATGTCCCACTCGAACTTGTTCCCTTGTACTCTTTTTGCTTCGTGCAAGTTCGGGTCAATTTAGGCCATTTAATTATAAATTGATTTCCCACTCTTTTTTTTGATCCTCATATGCACGTTACCGTGACTTTTAATTTATGAGCACCAGACTAGTTATTTTCTCGAAACCAACTTATCATGTACGATCTACTCGAGATGCTCTTCACCCATGACCTTCGTGTCCCACTCAGACACACCATTTTGTGCTTCATTTCCTTCGCACAACTTTCGGGTCAATTTAGGCCGATTAATTATCTACCGTAGAACCTGATTTAATTTCTAATTTAATTTCAGGACCCGACATCGACCCAACCTAGTCGACCCCAAATAGGGACATGGCCCACACGAAGCCTACTACCCGTATGACACTTGTGTCCCATTTATTTGAGTCCCCATATGTTATTTATTTACCCATGATTATAAATACCCATTTAAATTTAAATATTACACCATGTCCGATTTTGACCCGACCCGGCTCGACCAAACCCGAACCCAAGCTCTACGTTGCCCTCTCGTGACCAATCATACACCCCACATGAATTTCCACTTTTTTCTATTTTTAAATATCTCTCATTCCCTCTCTCTCTCTTCTTTATATAATATATATACACATATATTATATATATATATATATATATATATATATATATATATATATATATATATATATATATATATATATATAATCCCTCTCTGTTAATATCTTCCACACTCCACCTCAACCATATCATCACAGCTCACTCAACCCCCTGATGTGGCCGAACACACCCTCCCCATCTCTCTAATCCATTCCCTCTCTCCTCTCTCATTTAATAATACACACATACATATTTCTCTCTCTCCTCTCTAACACACAAGCCACCCCCCCACTCCGACGAACCCCCAGCGACCTTCTTGTGGCGGCCAACGTCCTTCGGGATGCGCCGTCTAGGCGATTCGTACGTTTTGTACGAAGTTCCGACGACGCGTGCGGGAAAGTTTCAGAATTCGTGCTTCGAAACAGCAACTTCGCTCCGATTTTCTGGACAATTCGATCATTGGATCGGTGATTTCTTCACTCCGTCTTAATCTCGGTATATACCCCTTCATCCCTCTCAAATTTTATCCGTTAATTTTGTCGTTTGATAGATCAAAACCGGCCACCAAGTTGACGTTTTAAATTGAACTGTTTTTGGACAGTTTCGTGATGCCAACTTCGCGGGTTCGTATCTTCGTCGTCGCAGCTCCGTTTGGCATGCTACCAGTTCCTGGGCACAGCTGGTATAACCCTCTTCCTGCCTCCTTTAGCTTTTATTTCATTATAACCACGTTTGGCTGGTCGAATTCGACGCCAAAGTTGGTCGTCCGAATTCATTAATTTGTACTTGTTAAAGTACATTTTTTGAACTCGGTACTCCGGATTCAATTTCTGACACCACTAGTAGCCTCGTGGCATCGTTCTGGCATTATTTTATACAAAGTTTGTTAGATTTGGAGGACGTGGGTCCTGGCACGTATTTTGGTACAAAGCAAGCCCCACTGTCCGGATCAACGAGAATTTTTGATGCCGGCTCATCGGAATCCAATTCTGGATATACCGTTGAGTTCGTATCGTCATTCTGGACTCGTTGACATATAATTTTCTAGGTTTTAGTGGACATTGGTTCCGGTACGCATTTCGGTGCAAGTCGGATACCAATATCCGGGTCAACGGGTCATTTTGAGATCGGCTCATCGGAATCCAATTCTGGATATACCATTGAGTTCGTATCGTCATTCTGGACTCGTTGACATATAATTTGCTGAGTTTTGAGGAAATTGGCTCCGACACGCTTTATCGTGTAAATCGGATTCCAGTATCCGGGTCAACGGACCAATCTGAATATACCGTTGGATTCGTATCGTCATTCTGGATTAGTGGACATATAATTTGTTAGGTTTGGTAGACTAGTTTTCTTGCACGTTTTTTGGTGCAAAGCGGGTCCGACACGGACACCGTTTTGACCCGAAATGATCTTTTTGCCGCTGTGTTCAAATTGGACTTATGGACAGGCTATTCTAGCTATTTCAACCATTCTGGACATGTTGGTAATGATTGTTTCACCATTCGACAATATCTGTAGGTTTTTACCCTATTATTATAATCTTTCTCCTTTTGTGGTATTTTGAGATCCATCGATTCCAGTAATTTCACAACCACTGAAATTGAATGTGTTGACCCTGTAGATGTTTGTAGAAACTAGCTTTGACCCAGTTTGACCATGGTTGACTTCTTTGACTGAACGTCAAAGTAGAGTCAACATTTGACCTAGGTTAGACTAGTTTTGACCTTGGTTGACCACAGTTGACTATTTTGACCAAAAGTCAACCAGAAGTCAACCGTAGCCTAAAATTTACTAGAACTAGACCAGAGTTGACCAGTTGACCCAAAGTCAACGATTAGGCAACGTTAGTCAAGTTTGACCTAGAGTTGACCGGAGTTGACCAGTTGACCGAAAGTCAACTGTAAGTCAACCATTGACTTAGATTGATCTAGTTTGACTTGCTTGACGTGCCTAGACCTAGTTTGACTTAGTATGACTTGATTTAACTTCCAAACCCTTATAGTGATACAATATTCCATCTATAGGTCCTCGAGGTACTGTTCTTGGACTCAGTCGACTTATTCATCACATCGCAGGCGAGTACATTCTCTGATAATATTTCTATTTTATGATATCGTCTATGTTTCTTGTATTTAGGGTAGATATCCTTGCTCTCTTGACACATTTTTCACACGGATTGGTATTTCTCTGGATCCCGTCATGAGATGTTATTTCTCGCTTTTCTTGGTATATCTTGTGCAAGTCTTTCTTGTTCCTTGTGTATTGTATAGACACAATTCCTGCGAAGGCTAGCTACCCTCTCAGAGAATCGTGTGTCATGATGTGTCATGGTTGGATCCACTATACTAGTCGGGGATGGGGAGTATTAGTGTAGATATGTGGTCATTATCCACCTTGTTTATTCTTGTAGACCTTGTTGAATAGCCAATCCTACACTCCACATATGATTGGCCGGATCATTAGACCTTGTGCAGACCCAAGCCGGCCACATGTTGAAACTAGTACTCATATACCTAGATAGATGATTCTTGATTCTTGTACACATCATGCTCAGTTTTACTTGTCTTGTTCTAGCTCTAGATTTACAGCTTACCTTGCCATGATACTCACATGTACATTTCATGATTTCTTGTATATTCTCTCTATTTATTGTTACATTTTTAATATCGTCTAATTAGAACTGTTATTTGAGATTTGTGCTCGTTCTATCCTGACTGGATACGTTGACTAAATTTTAGGAGTAGTTGTTCCCTCAGTATTGGACTTCATGATGTTGCTAGCTGAGGTGGATCTCACTATTCTTCTATGTGAGTTGCCTGGTAGTTATCGTTAGTTAGTCTTGTTGTTCCTTCTTTATTTTCTTTTCTTATGATCCTTGTAGATTCTAGTTGTTCTAGTGATATTGTTATTATTTCTTGTCTTATCTTCCTTAGTTTTCGTGATGTGACATGAGTACATTTCTAGTTATGGATATTTAGATGTTGTAGTTAGTATAGGGTACTTGACAGCGCTCTACTGCCGATACTGCGGCGTAGGCTGGGCGTGGCCCACGTATTTGTATCCGTATATCCGGGTGCGGGTCGTGACATATTTTTAGTGGTGGCCCATGCAGGTCAGTCTTTGCAATTAATGTGAAGTCGTGGTAGTACTTAAGTTTATCTGTACTACTGCAAGCCTGCCCTAGGATTATGGTTGAGTCATGGAATATTTTAGGATTTTGGTACTCAGTCACATATTAGGAACTCTTGGTAGATTCCAGGGATGACCCCTAGGGAATCTTATTTCGAAGGCTTTCAAATCTTTTCCCACTTGTTTCCATTCGTCCTGATTTCTGAAATATCTGTCAGTATCAAACTTTATTCCTTCTAGGGATGAGTTTGTGGACCCCAGAGGGAAGGTATAAGTTGGACTTGTATATCATCGGTTGGGGAGAGAATATGATTTACCAACCTCGTATCATGGTCGAGATTTGTTTTAGATTATATTCTACCATTTTCTATCTTGACCTAGATAGTACCTTTGGGACTTCTCCTGAGAACTTTTCCTAAATCCTGTCTCGGAATCTGTTTTCGCTAGTTTTCATTTACTTATCCTTGATTCGTTGTTGAATCTTGAATCTGTATGTTCGTTCGTTGTTGACTTTGACTTTGTATCTAAGATCAGTTTTTATGAATTGAGTTAAGATATTCTGATAAACTTATTTGATGAGAATGAAAAATGTCTACTTTATTTATGGAGTTTAGAATTTATCGCAGTCATACTAGCTAGCACGACAAGGACGTGGAGCCTGATGTTGGATATACTATCCTAGTTATGAAATTTAGATTTTTTTGCGGCCATACCGGTTGGCGTGGTAAGGAATCTAGATGACATAATTATAGGGTGTATACCCAGGTTACGGACTCCGTCGTTTATTGCAGCTATGCTTACTGGCGTGGCAAAAATTCTGGCAACATAATTTCAGGATGACGTATATGGTTATCAGATTATATTTTAAATCAGATCAATTTGTTATGACCGAATGAGCAAGAACAAATTTTTATCATTATTCTTCCCCATCTTGGTTAACTCTGTCTATCTACAGCCACAATTAGGATTTTCTCAACATGATTGTTTGTGTTCCATCTTCCTATGATTTGACTAAACTCTTCTTCGCTAGCCTCTTGGGTAATTCTTCTTGTCCTTTCCGATAATTGTTGAAAGTGTCTCATGGATTGATTCAAGGAATGTTTGAAAAGTAATTTATCCTTGTATTACGGAATCGGGAGTTTGCATCCAGAGAAATACTGGCGAGGCATGACTTCGGATAACGACATCATGGTTAAATATGTTTCTCGAATTCTACTTGGACCACTCCCTAAGCATTTTGACTAACATCTTTCCCTTTATTTTGCAAAAAATTGTTTGAAAATATTTCACGGATTTGGCCAATTTAAATTCAGGAACCTATATTATTTGGCGTGGCAGCTGTGCACTGCAGCCATCCGTCGCATTATGGAACAAGAAAGTAAATCGCAGCCAGATGCACACTAGCGCGATAGTAACTTCATGTGACATAATTTCGGAGGTATATGGTTCTTGAGTTTTACTTTGACTACATCCTATGCATCTCGTTTGGCCTCGTACTATTCTTGGAAATATTTCGACAATCTTTCCTTTCTTGCTTGATCCTTACCTTGCTTGAGTATTGATATGGATTGTTAAACCCAGTCTTAGGCCTTGTTACCTTCTATTTTGATGATTGGATAGCCAGACCTAGTTAACAGATTCTGTAGTGTAACTATAATATGTTATTATGTGTGATTGTGATAAGTATATTTTTCTTAGGGATTTATTGGGCTAAGCCTATAGGACAGATACGAGTGACTGGTTATAATGGACTTAGAAAACCATTAAGAATGATTAGTTTGATATTATAGATTGATGATAAGGTATCTAAGTCGGAGTTATGAAATATTATATTTTGTGACTACTGATTAAGGACTAGAATCTTGGGATTAGGTTCGAGGGTTGAGCATTGTAGGACTTTAATGACTAAGTGATTATTGGTTATCTACAAGCCATTTACTTATAATTGGAGGATAGATAGATATGTAGAATGAAACAGAAGGAGATAACATTGCGTGCAAGATCGGAAGATAACAGGAACAAAATATGGACATATGTACATAGGTAATAAATAATTCGGTAAATAAATTAAGAGTTTGAATTTGAGGATTTATATTCAGGAGTTCTTGAGTAAAAAGAGAGAAGGCTCAATGCCAAGAATAGGTTTTGAATGTATAATTTCATGGAGCTTGTGATTAATAGGATAAAGATACTTGGACGGGATAAAGAAAATGAACAAATTGCTATTGAGATTGGAATTCTGGTTGATGGCCAATCACTGTTGATATATACGTATCTCGAGGATGACCTATATTTTAGAGTATATGTAAAGGTTCTTATTGATATGAAGATTCTAAGGGGTAAAATAGACATAGTTTTTATGGAAGAAGCTTGTTGAACCTGAACCAAAATACCTGTAGAGAGAAACAACATAGATGATCACCAGGCTAGCAGATTTGGTACTGTTGCCATAGCAGTTGTATGTTTCAGCTTGACCTATTGATGATTTTTAATTTCGAGGACGAAATTTTTATAAGGTGGGTAGGATTGTAAGCCCCTGAATTTATGGCTTATTTTTTTTCAATTTTATAATTCAATTATTGTAATAAATATTATTATTTGGTTATAATTGATTAAATGCTCTTTTCCATGCCTTTGATATTTGGAGTGTCAGGGATGTTCATCTCTGGAAACTTTCTTCATGAGTTTTGTAGTGGACAGGATTACCTTCATTTTGGTATATCGTGTCCCACTAGAACTTGTTCCCTTGTACTCTTTTTGCTTCGCGCAAGTTCGGGTCAATTTAAACCATTTAATTATAAATTGATTTCCAACTCTTTTTCTTGATCCTCATATGCACGTTACCGAGACTTTTAATTTAGGAGCACCAGACTAGTCATTTTCTCGAAACCAACTAATCATATATGATCTACTCGAGACGCTCTTCACCCATGACCTTCGTGTCCCACTCAGACACACCATTTTGTGCTTTATTTCCTTCGCACAACTTTCGGGTCAATTTAGGCCGATTAATTATCTATCGTAGAACCTGATTTAATTTCTAATTTAATTTTGGGACACGATATCGACCCAACCTAGTCGACCCCAAATAGGGACATGGCCCATACGAAGCCTACTACCCGCATGATACTTCTGTTCCATTTATTTGAGTCCCTACATGTTATTTATTTACCCATGATTATAAATACCCATTTAAATTCAAATATTGCACCATTTCCGATTTTGACCCGACTCGGCTCGACCGAACCCGAACCCAAGCTCCATGTTGTCCTCTCGTGACCAATCATACACCCCACATAAATTTCCACTTTTCCCTATCTTTAAATATCACTCAGTCTCTCTCTCTCTTCTTTATATAATATACACACACACACACACACACACACACACACACACACACACACACATATATATATATATATATATATATATATATATATATATATATATATATATATATATATTAATAGAGAGATTATATATATATATATATATATATATAATCTCTCTATTAATATATATATACATATATATATATATATATATAATCTCTCTATTAATATTTCCCACACTCCACCGTACCCCTATCATCACAGATCACTCAACCCCCCCATATGGCCGAACACACCCTCCCCATCTCTCTGTTCCATTCCCTCTCTCCTCTCTCATTTAATAATACACACATACATATTTCTTTCTCTCTCCTCTCTAACACACAAGCCACCCCCCACTCCAGTGAACCCCCAGCGACCTTCCCGTGGCGGTCAAGGTCCTCCGGGATGCGCCGTCTAGGTGATTCGTGCGTTTTGTACGGAGTTCCGTCAACGCACACGCGGGAAAGTTTTAGAATTCGTGCTTCGAGTCAGCGACTTCGCACCGATTTTTTGGACAATCCGACCGTTGGATTGACAATTTCTTTGTTCCGTCTCAATCTCGGTATATAACCCTTCATCCCTCTCAAATTTCATCCGTTAATTTCGTCGTTTCATAGATTAAAACCGGCCACCAAGTTGACGTTTTAAATTGAACTGTTTTTGGACAGTTTCGTGACCCCAACTTCGCGGGTTTGTATCTTCGTCGTCGCAGCTCTGTTTTATGCGCTACCAGCTCCTGTGCGTAGCTGGTATAACCATCTTCCTGTCTCCTTTAACTTTCATTTCATTATAAGCACGTTTGGTTGGTCGAATTCGACGCCAAAGTTGGTCGTCCAAATTCTTTAATTTGCACTTGTTAAATTCCATTTTTTGAACCCGGGACTCCGGATTCAATTTCTGACACCACCAGTAGACTTGTGGCGTCGTTATGGCATGTTTTTCTATAAATTTTGTTAGATTTGGAGGACGTGGGCCCTGGCACGTATTTCGGTACAAAGCGGGCCCCACAGTCCGGGTCAACGGGACTTTTTGACGTCTGCGCATCGGAATCCAATTTTGGATATACCGTTGAGTTCGTATCGTCATTCTGGACTCGTTGACATATAATTTGCTAGGTTTTAGTGGACATTGGTTCCGGCACGTATTTCGGTGCAAGTCGAATACCAATATCCGGGTTAACGGGTCATTTTGAGATCGGCTCATCGAAATTCAATTCCGGATATACCGTTGAGTTCGTATCGTCATTCTGGACTCGTTGACATATAATTTGCTAAGTTGTGAGGACATTGGCTCTGACACGCTTTTCCATACAAATCGGATTCCACTATTCGGGTCAACGGACCAATCTGAGATCGGGTCAACGGAATCCAATTCTGGATATACCGTTGGGTTCGTATCGTCATTCTGGATTCGTGGACATATAATTTGTTAGGTTTGGTAGACTAGTATTCTTGTACATTTTTCGGTGCAAAGCGGGTCCGACACGGACACCGCTTTGACCCGAAATGACATTTTTGCCCCTGTGTCCAAATTGGACTTATGGACAGGCTATTCTAGCTATTTCGACCATTCTGGACATGTTGGTAATGGTTGTTTCACCATCCAACAACATCTGTAGGTTTTTACCCTATTATTATAATATTTCTCTTTTTGTAGTATTTTGAGATCCATCGATTCCAGTTATTTCACAACCACTGAAATTGAATATGTTGACCCTGTAGATGTTTGTAGAAACTAGCTTTGACCCAGTTTGACCATGGTTGACTGCTTTGACTGAACGTCGAAGTAGAGTCAACATTTGACCTAGGTTAGACTAGTTTTGACCTTGGTTGACCACAGTTGACTATTTTGACCAAAAGTCAACCGGAAGTCAACCATAGCCTAAAATTTACTAGAACTAGACCAGAGTTGACCAGTTAACCCAAAGTCAACTGTTAGTCAACGTTAGTCAAGTTTGACCTAGAGTTGACCGGAGTTGACTAGTTGACCGAAAGTCAACTATAAGTCAACCATTGACTTAGATTGATCTAGTTTGACTAGCTTGACGTGCTTAGACCTAGTTTGACTTAGTATTGTTTGCTATTGATTGTAAAAGTACAGAAAAATTATCAGAGGACTGAACTTAGACTCACAATACAAACTCGCTTGTACAAAGAAAGCCTAGGGACGAAAACCTAGGTACAGCAATCTAAGTACAATTGTTTATTTTAGATTCTGGAGGGTGACGATAGAGGCTCGGAAAGGCGACGGCAGCCCTGCCTTACTCCTTGGACGATCGGTATGCAGCCTTGGCTCCTTGTGAAAAGATGGTTGGCGTTGACGAAGAAGTGCTCTTATTGCTCCTCTGTTGCTCTCCTGGCTTCTCTCTCTCTCTCTGTGTATTGTCTCTCTGACTCTGTATATTTTTTTATTCTTTTGTTGCCGGTCCCCTATGCAAAGAAATGATGCTGGCTATTTATAAGAGTGGGGTATGATCATTAGGGCTTGCTAATGATCATTTGTTTGGAATGTCGGCGCTCCTTCAATCTATCTGAACCCTTGATCCTGATTACAATGAATCTCGGCCATTAATAAGGATAGCACCGAATCTTGTGAGCAATTAATGCTAACTGCTTTAAATCTCCATGATGGATTCTACCAATATCCGATTGCTCGCCACGTGTCCCGTTGGCTTGATGATAAATGATATGCCTTGATCTCAGTAATTATGATGATGATGTCAAACATATTTGTTGAGATTCGGTCAAATCATTGATTGATCCGATGCCACGTGTTTTGATTGTGGGTCCGGCCAGAGCCGCATAGGACGGGCAACACTTGAACCGTAGGGAGATACTCTTCGTGAGCCGCATAGGACAATGCTTCATCGAATCGCAGGGAACGAACTCTCAACGAGCCGCATATGCATAGTCTTTACGAGCCGCATGAGCTAGCATTGTATTGAGCCTCAGGGGCTGAGCTCTCAGTGGGCCGCATATGGCTGATTTCTGCTAGTCAGATAGGGTGACTTCTCAGTGAGCCGTATGAAGCTGCTCTCTATTTAAGCCGCATGAGATTTGCCATGTGGCAACCTAGGATTTCTGACGGATCGGGTCAGAGATCTTCTTCTTTTCCCGAAGAGTCTGTCATTATGGCAGAGCCATTATGACACTTTATGCAAGAGCCGCCACAGTCGTCAAATCGTGTCAGAGCATTAAATAAGGCCACTATTTCAAAGGGCCAGCTGTAGGGAAGGATCACAGGGGGACACGTGGCATCGATCGAGCCTCATATTCCTGCTGAACCGCATACACTCTCGAGCCGCATGAGACGGAGAGTCTTCCTTTGAACTATATAAGACAGCTCCCATATGAGCCGCATGGGCTTCGTATCCGGAGCCGCATGGACCATTATTCTGATATTTTCTATGCTTCTACAGGACCCCCTTCAAAGTTTTCAATTTGTAAAATTGAAACACTTTGAATAAGAAGCATGGTCCCGTTCATGCCGCATAAGTGTCCCAGCCGCATAGATTCATCTGTCCGCATAGGCTCTTTGCCACGTGTCCTGACTACGTGTGCAAATCTTCATTAAATGCTCTTAATTCGTTTTTGATTTAATGCCGCCTTTTGGGGGAGGATCCCAAGGGTCGATTTTGCCTTGACCGAAGCATTTTTGCCTTTGTCTTTTAAAGCAGTGCGTAATCCGAGGCGCAATCCGAGACGTCTGTTCGTTTCGTGGGTCTCTTTCGCCTATAAATAAGAGTCGTTTAGTCTCTTGGGGGTTTCTTTACCTTCTCTCTTTGCTCGAATTCCCTGTCGCCGACTTTGCTCTTCGTCTTCTTCCTTCAATCGATCGACAATGGCTCCCAAGAAGGTCGCTGCTGCTACGGACAAGAAGGCCGCCTCATCTTCTGCGGCAACGAAGGGCAAGAAGGCCGCGTCTTCATCGACTGCGGCGGCGAACGTGGCGGCTCCTCTGCCGACTGGCGTGCCTGCTTTTCACCCTGATGTCCACCCGCCTATGGCTGGTAAGATTCCTTAATATGAACCGCCATAGCTACGCTGCATATTTTATGCGCGAGCTTATATTCCAAAGCATGTTGTGTGTCCGACTCATGCTCGGGCCCCATGGGGTATGACCCAGGTTTGAGCCGCATGAAAGTGGTTTGCATAACTACTTCTTTATCAAGGTCGCATAAGCTTCATCAGGATTTGGACCGCACGAACTCTTTCAAACTGAGCCGTTTAAGCACATTTTCGAACCGAACCACATAAGCTCATCCTCGCTGGACCGCATAAGCTCATCCTTGCAGGGCCGCATAAGCTTTTTCGAGCCGAATAAGCTTATTCGAATCGGACCATATTCGCATATACTCCCTTCGAACCGCGTAAATTCCTCCGCACTGAGCCGCATGAGTTCCTTTCGAACGGAACCGCATAAGCTTATTCGCTCTGGACCGCAGGGGCTCTTTCAAACTAAGCCACATAAGCTCACTTAGACTAATCTGTTCAAACCCTTTTAAACCGAGCCGCATGAGGCTATACTGAGCCGCATAAGCATCATGTAGTTTTGTGTTTCAGCTATCTTTTTGACTTTGTTTCTTTTGCCTCTTCTTCAGTGAATCTGCCCGTGAATCCTGCGGGGGAACTTATGGTAGGCTTCCGTCAGTTTGCCTCGGGCGTACATCGGGATGACTTAGTTCGTCAAGTGTCCGAACAGCTACTTGTTGACGAACCTTTGGAGCGACTAAATGCTATCAGGGTTCAATCTTTTCAATTCCTTGGTGATATTATGAGCTCCGGGCAGTCTGATGGGAAGTATCTGAAACCGGTTTTCCTCTTTGGGGATGCGTTGGTCATAGAAAACTCTCGAGTGCTGGATGTTTCCGAGAGTTGGGATTTTGACCTGGACGGGATGCCAATTCACATCCCTATTATGAAGCGCCATTTCCCTTTCGAGTGGTTTAATATGATCGTTCTGGATAGGCAGATGTCGGACACCCTCACTCCAACCCGACCAGGGATGTTTGTTGGTAACATCCGTTATAACAGAGCCACTAGGTCAGTGCGCGCGGTCAAAGATCCGGCCAATCGGTCCGTGATGGGATTAGTTTCGGGTACCTTCATCAACACTCCCGGTCCTAACTTTTCATTCTCCCAGGCTGATATCTTCCTGAGTCAGCTTGCTCGCAAAGGGTCCTATCCTATTGGCAGGTTGGTACTGCCGAGCTGGTTACACCCCATTCCCCCGTGGGCTAATCTGACCTCGTGGATTCTGCGGAAGTACGAAGAGTTTTTACGGGGAGTCAACCTTTATGATGCTATCCGAGATACCAGCCACGGGTTGCCCGTTAATAAGCCACTGTTCATGGCCCTTCTGGAGATGTACAATCCTCGGACGGGGACCTTTTTCACCACTACAAAAAAAGTGACCTTTAGGGACAACAAAAAACCGTCTTAAAAACTGCAATTACCGTCCCAACAAATATTTGGGACGGCCTTTGGGACGGGAATGGACGGTCCCATTAGGGTGGCATGGCAAAAAGTTAAATGACGGATATTTGCCGTCCCAAATACTTATAAAGGACTGTTAAACTCCCGTCCCAAAAGGTTTCAAAATTACAAATTTTGCAGGACACTTTATAAATCTGTCCCAAAAAATACGCCCCAAAAACTTAATCCTCTTCCTATTTGTATATGAAATATACAATTAAATTTTATATAGAACAAAAATCACACAAAACTATTTAATCGCAAATGCATTATGGTAGCTGCAACATTAAGACAAGAAATTTTTATAAAACATTTAAAAGTCATCCAACTGTTTACAAAATAAAACAAAAGTTTACATCACGTCGAATCTTTCCCCCATAACATAAAATTCATATCCCATTGTTTACAAAATGAAAGTTTACATCACGTCGATAGCCGCATGTGCATGTCAAACGCACCATCTGCAGCCTTCTTTGGAGTAGCCTTCTGTGAAGGAGTTACACGACAACAGATGGCTGTCCTCGAGAGAATCGCCAATTCAGTGAAAGCCTCCTTATATCTCTTCAGAACATTTTCTAAAGCAACACCATCCACAACAAATGCCAAGTCCTGTGGAAACAAAGAAATAAGGGCAAAGTTCTTCATGGGAGTAAAAGATTCAGCTGAAGTATGACTTGATAGTTTTGAGAGAAACTACAGATGCAAAAGGGCATGCCAAATTGAGAAAAGCGAACCAACATACATGACCATGGGTAATGTGAACACAATAAAATTTTGAACACCTAAACATTTAATAGATACACTGATAAAAAACAAAAGGCTGTCACACATTTAAAAAAAATAACTGCATGGGCATGAAGTTGATAAAACAACAATGACAGTTTTAAGTGTACAATCAAAGAGCAATAATATTCTTGTACTCCACAAATCAATTTGGTACATACGCCCATTCCAAAATACCAATTTTTTTAGAAGCAAGCAAGAAACAAAAGTGGAACCATATACAAACCTTGTGACAGTAGAAGTTGGCAATCAAAAATGGAATACTCATATAATATACAAAATGTTGTGGCGCAGAATATATAAAAATTCTCCTGATACAGGATTTGGTCAAGAAGTATGACAATTGTCTAATATGACTCGATCTTATGTCACAAGGGAGAAATAAATGATGCTTGGAATCTAGGATTGCCTTTTGATGATTTTTAAATATGTATCATCCTAAAACCAGCTCTAAATCCCATGATCGCTCAGGTATCTTCATTCCATGTGGATTACATATTTCTAGAACATGTTTATACATATGACATATTGTTTCCATGTACTCCTTATATATATCTGCTTCAGTTTTAGTAAAATTTGGTTGGGATCTTCTTCATCCCATCATTTTCTCTCAAGAATAATATTGCCAGTTGCTCTACATCAATTTGATACAAGTTGCATCGTTAGTAACTGAGTTTTACAGTAAACTCCTTGCATACTTTCACAATAACATTGGTGTGTAATTGATTGTATGGAACTTTTCAAGCAGTAAAGATAATGAGGTTAAAGACACATGATCAAATGTACTACATAAACAGATGAAAAGAATGCACAGACTAAGTGATGATTCTCACCTTTTCTTGGGTCTTGGGACTTCTCGGGTGTTCATGTGTACTCTGGTTGTGGGTTTTTTTTGTTCTGTTCTACTTGTGGTTCGTAAAGTTATATGCAGATCTTGTAAAACCTTTTAAATCTTGTAGTGGGGAATCTCTCTCGTGTTATTTTTCTCATAGTTGAATCATGTATTAGTAGAATATGGGTATCCTGAGGATTTGCATTCGCTTGACATGTATTTTTCATGGTTAAAGGAGTTGAGTGCAATCTCTTTTCCTCCTCTGAGTTTTTATTCAGTGTCCTTTTGACAAATAGCAAGTGCCAAAATTTATTCAAACACTTTGATTTTTTATATATCCCTATCGGATACTCTCACACTATTTAACTTATAGATGAAATAAATGGATAAAGGCAGTTTGTCACATTTGTACTTTTTCTAACAAACCAATTTACCTTTCCCTCTCATTTGCTAACCATCTCCTTCCGCTCTCCCCTGGCATCCTCCCTCTCATTTGCTAACCAACCTAGCTGAACATGCAAAAGCAGGTCCACAATACATATCGTAGTAAGTTCAGAAAATTTTATTAAAACTGAAGTATATACATTTACCTTCACATCTGATGAGAAACTTGTAACAGCTCTCTTAAAGCTAGCTTTCTTCAACTAAAAATTCATCCATCGAAGTAGAATCTTTTCTGGTCCTACGCTCATCAGTTCCTATAAATAAGAAATTTGAGTAATGTATGTAGCATATGAACATGTGGATCACCTTACAAAACCATAAGTTCAGCCCACCTTGCTATCTTCAACCAACTCCACCAATTGTGGTGTCTTCTTCAGGTTTACATCCGATAGAAGTTGTATCTGAAAGTGTAACATACAAGGATGTTCTCATCAATATATCAGAAGAAAAAAAAACATGTTTAGAGATAGAACAATGTGGCTATCCAAATGAAATGGTTCTAAAGTCAGTCGAATATACCTTAACAAAAGGATTATAATTGATGGCAATCACACCATATAACAATATGTATAATATAACAATCTGTACAATATCCGATAGAAGTTTTTTTCCCTCTCTCAATTGATGGCAATCACACCATATAACAATCTGTACAATATCTACCACAGCTTGCAGTAACAAAAGGATTATAATTACAGTGACACCATATAACAATCTGCACGATATCTGCCACAACTTGCAGTAACAAAAGGACTATAATCATAGTTGCACGACACATAACAAAGGAGAAAGTACAATCATATTATCACAATCTAATAAGAATTAATTATCTAGTAATAAACCTCTAATGCTATAAAATATAAAAACTCAAAATGGGACTTTGAAGTAATAGAGAAAACCAAGACTGAATTTTTAACTGAACCTAGAAAAGAATACGAAAAGGGTTATTGAGAGTTATATCAGTTACGGCCAAAGGGGAATAGAAGAAAAAAGGATGTCCCCCTTATTTTTATACTCTATGTCGAGTATTTTCATTTTTCCACTACCCCAATCAAAACTAAACACACCATATACAATTTGTTGAATACCTAACATATAATGTAGCAATAAAAACAAATAAAAATCAACAGCAGCAGTATATCACAAACTAAAAAAATTCTTTCAATTAATAATCCTCTAGACAAACCCAAAATGGGATGTTTAAGCAATAGAGAGATCCAAGATTAGAATTTAAGCAAACCCAGAAACAAATTCGAAAGGGACATCAATTTGTACTGATTCCAAACAAAGGGGAATAGTATCAGAGTAGACTTTCGCTTATTCTCCTTATTTTGATACATCTAATTTCATTTTGTGACTATCTCAATCGAAATCAATCACACAATTTAACAATCTAACAAAACGTGTAGCAATAAAACAACTATAAGCACAGTTGTACTACACCACAGAAAACTAAACGACATCAGAACAGAAAGCTAGAAAACAAACCCAAACTGGGATTTTAAAGCATAGGAGTATATATACCTAATCCTACCCAAGGGGAATATAATTGAAGTGTTTCCGCTTATTCTCCTTATCCAGATATTCTATTTCCAAAGTTATATTGTATTGATACTTAGTTAAATTTTCTACATATGTCTTGGTTGTCTGCATTAGTCTTGGATTGATACAGTACCAACTTGACCGATACTTTGAAAGCAACTACTGATTTAAGCTATTATACATCTATTATTAGCCAACACACATGAATACTACCTGAAATGGCTCTATCAAACTGCCACAAAAAGGGAATAAATTTGGGAGTTGAATCATTTTCAATAGTAGTGCTCAGGTGGTTACATTTTAGTTTAGTTGTCTGGCTATTAACTTTGTGAGGAATACAACCAAGCTTTAGTTGCCTGGCTATCATTTTGAATACTACTGCTGCTGTTCAGATGCAAACACAACACTACCCTTGGCTTATAACTTGGTATATGCAAATAATCTTGTTAGGAATATCATATGTATCCTAACTGCAGCTCACTTGTTCACATATAGTCTTGTTAGGACTATGTATCCTAACTGCAGCTCTTTTGATACACATACAAAGACACAGATATTCTGATACATGTTTGTAGTGTCAGTCTATAGAAAAAGTACTCGTGGCAGTATGCAAATCAAGAGCAGTTTAGGTAGAATAGTAGCAGATGCCCCCCCGTACCAGAACCTCTGTATCTGATACAGAACTGTAGAAATAGGTAGAGTATGTGTTGGGGGGAGAGACTAACAAGCTAGTTACCATTTGACATATCCAGATTGATATTTTCATTGTTGTGATGTTAAGCAGTGTATATGTAAAAAAAAAGTTTGTATGCAAGTGTGTTTGCTGGTGCTGAGGTTACAAGCTGAGAAGGTTAACGATTGTTTCCTATAAAGTTATTACTTTTTATTTCTTTTTGTTTTTGTTTTTGTTTTTTCTTTCTCTTTTTCTTCTTTTTCTAACCAGAGTATAGACACGTCTAGTAAACTTAGCATTATTGTAGCCAAAATTCTCCCACTTCCAGTTCAGAGAATGCATTCGGTCGATGCAACAATTTTGTTTCGTTAGACCCATCATTCAGATTTGAGTCCTTATGGTCACATGAAGTTACGTTTCCACTTTGTATCATTTACCCAAAAAAATTTGGAGCATCTGTACACTCTTTCTTTGATTGCCCCAACATTCGAATAACCACCATAATTTGGAGGTAGTCATTTCATACCGCATCAAAGAAGTTATGTTTGCTCTTTACTTATTTATTTGTTTATTTATTTATTTTTTAAGTCCTACTATTATTGGACGGAATTTTTTTGTGGAATCAAACCTATATCAGAATGTGCTACGTCTCCACTTGTTAACTACTAAAATCATTGGGCTTTGACATTTGCTTTGCAATTACTTATTTCTAAAAATGCTTCGTTGATGTAGTAAATAAAATTTCCAATCTTCTTTCATATGATGTTCCTACCCTTCTTTGCTTTTGTGTTACTCTATGTTACATGGACATAGATACAGACACACAGGGTTAGGTTATGATTAATTTTTTGGTGTGTCCTAGTAAAATTTAAAGTGCAGACATAATACGGCCCACACTTTCTTCATGAGGAAATCCCTACAATTCATTGGCAAATAAATACACCAAACTCTTAGTGGAATCCTACTGTTTCTTCCTCTGTACAAGTTGTTTCTTCAATTTCAGTTCCTCCCAATATCTGGTAATTGACATGTGATGGAAGTCTCCTATGAACTGTTCCTACTTTCCAACTTTGCTCCAGTAGTGACAAATTTTTCTCAAAAGTTTTGGCACATACACTCCCATGAAGTGCCACAGGACATGCTAATAACTATTAATGGAACCAACGAAAACGAAAAGATGTAAAAACAACTGTGTGTATGTTCACCTGTGTGTATGTAACTTCTCGATGATCGTCATATGGTAGTTTTGAACAATTGGTAGTTTTGAACTACAGGAAAAAAATTGTGTCAGGAGGTCATGTGTAGGAATGATTTTTAAGCATCAAGCAAGCTATATTTGAATGTTCTAAGAAGATGTAAAAACAACTGTGTGTATGTTCACCTGTGTGTATGTTCACCTGTGTGAGTGTGTATGTTCACCTGTGTGAGTGTGTGTGCTTAAAACATTCATGCTCATAGACGAGGGAGCTCAGGTGATACTCCTCGGTGCATGTCAGTAATCTTAGTAACTTCAACAACAAGAAACTGGAAACATGTAAAAAAGCTCATCTCCCTATTTTCTAGCATATAGACAATAGAAATCACAAAAGTTAGCAATATTAACAAGTTCAAACTAGAAATTTTAATTTTTTTTGCACATGGAGTAATATTAACGATCTGGAGACTAATAGCATCCCCAACCTAATAGCGTAGAAATCGACATACTAAAATCTAACAGGTTTCACATCATAAAATTTTAGTACGTAATATATGAACATCAAAACTAAACTGTAGAAAGGGTTTACAAGATTACTTCATCAACTCAAACTCACAATCAGAAGGCACAAAATTGACTGTCTTTTTTTAATTGAACCTCGTCAGGTTGACACACTAATGAAAAGTGTCATCGTCAAGTTCAATAGTCTTTCCCACTGGAAAAAACAAAATAAATGTCAACATAGGCAACCAAAGCAGCTCATCAAGCAATATAAACTTAAATTTTATAAAAAAAAAGAGGCAATACACACATAAAAAATAAGGAAATCCTGAAGCATATTAAATAAGGACGCATACATGGTAAACCAGAACTTGTTGCTTGTAAATGCTAAACAAACACTATGGACATGAACACACATAGTTTTTTATGCACAGCCTTACACTTTATTTAACGTCAAAGTAGCATAAGAAGGTTCATCATGAAATCAATTGGGAGAAAATGCAAACATGTGAAGAGCAAGATC
Organism: Iris pallida; assembly: GCA_029216955.1. NCBI lineage: Eukaryota > Viridiplantae > Streptophyta > Magnoliopsida > Asparagales > Iridaceae > Iris > Iris pallida. The sequence goes on along the minus strand of JANAVB010007200.1, from coordinate 12,203,374 downwards.
CAAAGCACTATTTTATGAAAGAATCATGAAATCAACTGCTAAGAGCTTTGGGAGGTATACTCACAAGACAAGCTCCAGTACACTTAATGCATGCACATAAACACAAACATGCATCTCAACCCTCGCCCCTAACCCTGACCCTACCCAACATGTGCACTAATGTGTGTGTGCACACAAACACACACAACCTAACTTACATAGGCAGTTCTTGCATAGCACGAGTTCTTTGCTAATGCACGTATACATCTATATCTTATGATGCCATGTCCATTGAGTCCACCAGACATGGATAATAAAAATAAAATCAATATGAAAATTAATTATCTCCATCAAACAGAGTAACTAATCTATTGAATCTATAAGGCCTCAGATCTAAATTCGTCGTCAAGTAAACTTAGTGTCTACAAAGCAAGAGTATAAGTTTCAATTATTCATTAAGAAAATGAAAAAAATTAATTGTTATTAACCAGGACGAAACAATATTTTAATTGCGATACAAAGTTTTCGGCAGTAGAGAGATAAGGTAGCAAAGAATTCTTAAATCATTAGTCGCCTAGAAAGGAGAAGCACGTCCCTTTGGAAAAGAACAAGATTAAATGGAATTTTTTCTCTAAATAGCCAAGAGTAAGCGTGGAAATGTAGCCACAAATTAAACATCTATGATTCAAGTTTTGCAAATGGTATCTATGACGTGGTAGTGTAAGATTGTTAGCCTGCAAACTCAGATAAGATGGTAACAAAAACAAGTAAACGAAATCACCTCAATTTCAAATCTTCCTTAATTTATTGTCACCAGACTTGAAAGATTCAGTAATATTGCATTTTAAAGATTACCAATCAGACAATCAAAATACTGTCAAATTACTGATACTCATATAGTCACAAGTTCAGTAATATGGCATTTTAAAGATTCAGAGTTCTTGGAACCAAGTAAAACCATTTATGTTGTCATCAGACTTGTTAACCTAAATTTGCCATTTCTTTTATCGTCACTTTTTAATGAAATTTTGCCCTCAATTTATTGATTTTGTTAATAACCCAGATTAAACAAGTGTCTGATTATTTATAGGCTCCAAAGAAGACTAGTGAGGTTGTTAACATAGAGCAGATACTAATTAACGTTGGCTGCCAGAAAAGAGAAAGAACTGAACCAAAAAGGGGAAAGAGGAAGAACAAACGGGAAAAAGAGTCTAATATGACACGACACGGTGTAGGCATGAAGTACTGATTTAGGCATGTAATGTTATACTTATGCAGTGTTCATGTCGTACCGGATATTACTGACACAAAAATGGTACCGGCATGGTACTAAAATTATTATTAGCAGTATTCCACTTGACTTCAAAACTAAAGCATATATCACATAGAGTTTGTACGACCTTACTAATCAGAAACCTTGAACTCTGATAACGGAGCTTGTCGAAAACTGTCATTGTTATATATAACATATATGCTAGATATCGATATTGATAGGGAAAAAATGTATAGTTGTGCCCTTCTCTCAAAATATTTGACATTGTCAGTCTCCATAAGCTATAGCCTAGAATCACACCAAGTGTATAATGATTAAAAGCAGTATTGAAAGAGTTGGATCAATTGTGATTAATACATGGAACCTGATACTCATCGCAGAAATTAGGGCTTTCAATAAAATCAAAATCATAACGTGCCGAATATAAATCATCGCAGAAATTAGGGTGAAAACATACATTACGAATAATTTACAAAAATTAGGGCAAAACCTAGAAAGATGAGAAGTTCCAGCGGTGGAGGCTCTGTAGTCGCCGGATAAGTCTCTAGTGGCGGAGGTTGTGGAGGAAGATTTTCCTCCCTTTTCCTTCTAGGCCGTAGATTGGAACGAGGAGCGGAGCAGATTGGAACGAGGGACGGAGCATATCTGAAGCTTTGGCGGCAGTCGGAAGAACTCCGCGTGGTTTTTCTTCAAACGAGCAGATGGAGAGAAAAAAAAGGAGGACATCATCATCATCATCTGAAGCTCTCTCCCTTCTTCCTCCCTTTTTCGTCTGATTTTTTCGATTTCCCTCACTTTTTCGTGTGGATTTTGGTTTCCCTCCCTTTTTCGTTTTCGTGAGGTATAGGTCAGGAGAGAGGGGAGGGTTTGGAATTGAAATGGTTGGAAATAAGGGAGCGTTTGGGCCGCCAAATAATTGCCATTCCCGCTGAGATTATTTGAGGGTCTCAAAACTTATTTGGAACGAAAATTGTTAATAGTCCCAAATAAGAGATCCATTTTTCAATCTGTCACCAATAAATTCATTTTTTGTTACAAAAAAATATAGCAGTCCCAAATAATAATTTTTTAGGACGTTTAAAACTATAGTTCTTAAAAGTGTTGTCCCAAAAGCCAACTTTTTTTGTAGTGCACCCCTGTTGGAGAATTGGGGCTCGCTCTTTACGAGATGTATGCGGTCTCCAAGCTCCCCTGGGGGGATGAACCCTTCGAAGTGTATACTCCGACGAATGAGGAGCTCCAAGATTTGGATCGACGGTTCCCCGGTTTCGTCGCCGTGTATCAAGAACTATTATACCATCATAGCACCTGTCACCGGACGACTATCCAGAAAAATGACAGCTCGGAAGGGGACTCTCCCCATACTAAATCTTGGGTCGCGTACCTTTTCAAATTCAGCGCGGCTGGCCGGGTTACTTTCCGAGATCGTTTAACTCCTAGGGAAGTAGAGGCCTTGGTGTCGACCGCTAAGAGGTCGAAGTCTAAAAGTGACCGGTTCGGGAGCCAGATTGACTCCTTCAGCTACTTTTGTTATGGTACCCGGCGGTTGTCAGAGAAGGCACTCTTGGCCGGGTTTCTAATGGTATGGCTATGCAACTGCGTGGTCTCAGGAGGGGCAGGCTCTATTGAGAGGATCAGTCGCCACTTCATTTTTCCTGCCGTGAAGTTGGCCTTTGGGGTCAGGCTGGCTCTTCTTCCTGCCATGGTGTACAGTATTCAGCATGGTCTCCGCGCCTTCTCGTCCAAGGTTATTGCTCGTGACGTGGCAATAGATTTTGAACGTGTAGAATTGCCTTATCATTACTTGTTGGGATGGCTATTGCTGCATTATCAGTCCTTGATGAGGCCTGGGACGGAAGATGGCATTACAGATGATGACGCGTTTCTTTTCAAGTATCACTACCAGCCTTGGGAATGTAGTACCATGCCGGCGTGTCTGAGGATGCTGGCGAGGATAGACGGGTATAATTTCTTCGTGTCCGTTCCTTGTTTTACTGATCAAGAGGTGAGGAGTGTTCATGTTGATGGGGTTGGACCTCCTCATTTCTTGCCTGAAAAGATGCATTTCTGGCTGCGTAATATTCGCCCGGCGCATCTAGTTTACCGAAATCGCAACACTGTGTATTTGGAGCCCTACTTGCCTAGTAGGTTTGCTCGTCAATTTGGGTATAGTCAGCTATTCCTCGGACGCCCCAGTTCTCACCTGGGATTTGAAGGTAGCATTCTTGACGGTATTAGGGCATGGAGCTACTACGACACCTGTCATACTCGGACTAGCTTCTTGGTCCCTGTCACAAACGTGATAGAGGAAATCCTGCATATGGCGGCCTTATATCATGTTACGGCGAATCCTCCTCCCCTCGATTTTGACTCGAGGACTAGCTTCATCGTGGGCACTCGCCTAGCGGAGAAGGCTGCGACGTCGAGAGCAAAGAAGAAAGGGACGAATCGAGTTCCTTCGCCCGATTCCGAGTCCTTCGACACAAATGAGGAAGACAACGAACGGGACGACGAAGACTCCCTTTCTTCGGATGACGAGGCAATGGCAGATCAGTCTCCCATCATGGAAGGTGACATGATGACGGATCAACCGTCGGCTGTATTTGATGAAGCAGTGGACCAGTTACCATCTGTGTCGGAGGAGGTACGGGTAGATCTACCGCCCGTCATGCCTGGTCCCTCACGTAAGCGAGGCAGGCGTGAGTCTACTGACGGAGGGGTAACTTTTTCTTTAAAGAGAGCGGCGGTCGGTCCCCATAGACTGCTTATTACGGAGAAGGGTGAGGATGTAGACGGCATTCCAGAGGTAGGTCGGAGCCTTCTCTTTGTTGTAGTTTCCTTCTTTTCTGAAGATATGACTCAATTACTTTTCTTTGTAGATGTCTGGTGAATCGTGCTTTCCTGAACCGTCTATTTCCCCTGGAGCTGATCCGGCCCTTGCTGCTTTGATTAGCGGTGTATGCGCCACGATCCTTTCTGCGGGTGCTCTCTCAGCGGTGGCTGAAAGCTCCCAGGTTGCTGAAACCTCGGCCCGGGGTGACGAAGGTTTCCTTGGACCTGTCCCTAAAACTGCTGATTTTCAGCAATGCGGCGCTGATCTCGGTGCGCCCCCTCCCGAGGATGCAAGGGCGGAGGAGTCTATTGTACCTGACTCGGAGGCTGTTGATGAAGGGGCTATGGTGGCTGCAGGCGAATCTCGGCCTTCACACTCCCCCACAGGTAAGATAAGCCAGATATTAACTAGTGAGGGGGCTTATTTGCTCTACCAACATATCCTCCAGGTCAAATCGATTCATGGTTGCCTTGGCCCTGCAGGTCTTGACCCTTTACTTCCCACCGTGGATGTTTTTGTGGAAGGTTCGGTCTGTCGTAATACGGGAGGAAGGAGCGTTCCCTCTCCTTTGCCGTCTCACGTCGAGGAGCCTCCTGCCAGCTCTGGGCCGATGGGAATGGGTTTGGCGATGGTCTTTGCCTCATCCTCCGCAGATTATACGGCTCCGGAGGCCGACCTCTCGACCCTGCCGAGTATTCAAGTTTTGCAGGCTGCCGAAGAGGAGTTGGCCGCTGTTCAAGCGTCCTTTCGTACGGAGCTGGTTTCTCTCGTAGCAGGAGCGGCAGATTCTGTTGCGTCTTCTTCGGTGCTGCCAACCACACTCCCGTTGACCCCAGCCTCCACGGAAACTCTGAACGAGGCGACGCAGGACATGGTCGACAGTTTCTATCGTCATTTACAAAGGGGTGTAGACGCTGCCATAGGACGGGGGACCCCATTTTCTCTATCTCTCCGGTACGCTCGGGGTCAAATTGCGACCTTGAAGTCCCTTCCTGGCGGGGTGGGATTGGCTGCACTGCTGGAACCTAAGCTAACAGTGGCTGATCAGCTTGTAATCCAACTACTGGCGATACGACAGGCGGGCTTGCCTGCTGCGATCGAGTGGGAGCGTGGCTTCCTCATTGCTGCTCGGGATCGGATTAAGCTGGCCCGAGATACTGCTGGGCCAGTTGTACGGGAGGGACCTTGATAAGTTTTCTGCTTCGTATAACCAGCTGGGTCGTAGGAGTCAGGCTTGCCGTGCTCGGGAAGAGTCTGCTTCTCGTGGAATTGCTTATACGAAGGAGCGGATTCTTGGGCTCCAGAGGCAATTGGCCTTCTTAGAGTCAGAGCTGGAGGCTGCTTAGGCGGAGCAGGAGTCAATTGTTCGGGAGGTCGAGAAGGTTTTCCGATCTTCCGATAGCCTGGAGCGGGCTTTTAAGAAATTTGAAGATAACTGGCAGGCTCACGCTCATCTGGAGGATGAGGCGGTGCTGACCTACGAGGCAGAGCGTCGAGCCTCCCAGAGGTTTGAGCGGTCGGTTGCTTTGCTGACAGACCGTCTCAGGGCGTTATGTGCCCCAGAGCAGTGATCCGCCGTCTGTTTTCTTTTGCTTCTCTTTTTTTCTCTTTTTTTTGTAAGGGGTGTGATCCCAAAATGATGTAGTACTTAGAATTCTGAATAAATGAGCATGTTTCAACTCATCTTCTCTTTCTTGTACTTGTGGCGTTTGCGGAATTAGACTTGCTGGGGGATTATTTGTGGACCTGTTATCCTAGGCGTACCTTGGTTTTAAGTACGGATAACAAGTTTGGACAGGATGTCCGGAACAGCCGTGGCAAAGTGGTCATGGATGTTCTCGGTGCTTAAAAAAAAGGAATGCCGTAGAGCAGCTGGGCTCCCGGGGCATGGTGGGGTAGTGGATTTATGCTAAGAATCTTAGCAAAGGGATATTTGTGGACCTAATATCCTTGGCGTACCCTGGTTCGGGATACAGATAATAGGGTGAAAGGAAAACCAACATATTTGCTCAGAGGTCATGAGGACATGGCAAGCATGAGGGTTTTACCGTGGAATCTTCCTGCTCAGAGGTAATGAGGACATGGCGGGGGAGGTTTCACGGAAGATATTCGTGGTCAACAGCGGACATTTGTGGACCTATTATCCTTGTCGTACTCTGATTGTGGGTACAGATAATAGGTCGAAAGGAGACCGACATACTTGCTCAGAGGTAATGTGGACATGGCAAGCATGAAGGTTTCTTCGACGGAGCCTTCCCACTCAGAGGTAATGATGACATGGCAGAAGTGGGCTCAATGAAGAGAGGGTACATAGAACAACTCAGAGGTAGGAGAACGTGGAAGTTCTATGTGGGGGCGGTTTGTTTTTGGTGGAAGTAAAAACGACTCAGAGGTAATGAGGACATGTCCGTTTTCGGAAATTCGTGGATCGGTTACCCTTTTTTGTGCACTAGGAGTGCGGGTATTGGATCATGAAGGAGGATCTCTTCCGGAAAGCAAGTTCAGAGGTATAATCATACGTGACTTACTATCCGAAAGAGTGACCGGAATGTGAGTTCAGAGGCACCAGCGGGTACATAACTTGGTAAATTAACATATTGAGAAAGCGAGAGTCCAGCGGCACCAGCGGGTACATGACTCGATAATCTGAAGGGGTTGTGGGGGTGAGTTCAGGGGCACTAGCAGGTACATGACTCGATAATCTTGAAATGTTGTGGGTGTGAGTCCAGTGGTACCAGCCGGTACATGACTCGATAATCTGAAATGCTGAGGGTGTGAGTTCAGTGGTACCAGCGGGTACATGACTCAACGACCTTGTAGCGAATGTCGTTTAGACATAATATTTCTTCAGGAACTTGCCGTTGACGGGCAGCATGAGCAAGTCTCTATTTTGCTTTGCAAGACGGTAAGCACCGTTGGAGAATACCGTCTCAATGATAAATGGGCCCTCCCACTTTGGCTGGAATTTGCCGGCGGTCTTGTGAGTCATGACCATTGGCCTCCGGACTGCCAAGACGAGATCTCCTACCTGGAATGTTCTGATTTTGACCTTCTTGTTGAAGGCTCCTGAGATGCGTGCTTGGTATAGCTCGATCCTTTGCTGAGCTAGGAGGCGCTTTTCATCTAAGGCCTCTAACTCTTGCAGTCGACGTCGGTAGTTATCATCGGTTGTCAATTGATGGGTGAGGGCGACACGTATTGAGGGGATCTGTGTCTCCAAGGGGAGTACTGCCTCACTTCCGTATACCAGGGAGAATGGCGTATTTCCGGTGGCTGTTCGGACCGTGGTGCGATAAGCCCATAAGCACTTGCCGAGCTTCTCGTTCCAGTCGCGCTTGTTGGAGGAGACAAACTTCTTGAGAAGTTTGATGATTGTTTTGTTGAACGCTTCTGCTAACCCATTTGCTGTCGGGTTGTACGGTATCGAGGCGATATTCTGAATACGGTGCTTATCGTAAAACCGATAGAATGCGTGGCTTGTAAACTGCGGACCATTATCATGGATGATCCTTCGGGGCAGTCCAAAGCGGTAGATGACGTGGTGTTTAAGGAAGCTGATCACGTTTGAAGTCTTAACTTCTGCAAGTGGGACAGCTTCCGCCCATTTTGAGAAGTAATCCGTGATCGCAAGTATAAAGCGATGTCCTCGGGAGGAAGGTGGGGTGATTGGACCAATGATGTCCATTTCCCATGCTTCGAATGGCCAGGACGCTACCGTCGGATGTAAAAATTCGGATGGTTGGTGGATGAAGTCTGCGTGGACTTGGCAAGCTTTGTATTTTCTAGCATAATCTATCGCGTCTGCCACCATTGTCGGCCAATAGTAGCCCATTCGGCGAAGGCGGTCTTGTAGTTTTGGGCCGGGCTGGTGGGCCCCGTAAACACCGTCATGGGCTTCTCGTACGACTTCTTTGGCTTCTGCGTTTGACAGACACCGAAGCAGTAATCCGTCGTAGGAGCGGCGATACAGCATTTTCGTCTCTGTATCGTAGAAGAATCTGAGAGAACGCCTTCTGATGGAAATGGCTTCCTTTGGGTTCTCAGGCAGGATGTCGTAGACGACGAAGTCGATGAATGGTTGTCTCCAATCTGGGGCGTCATCGATCGTCTGTACGGAATAACTTGCGACGAATTGCACATTGTTTTTGGGACAGACCAGTTCATGGCCTATCACTTCTACTGATTGCCGATCATAATTCGGAACTGCTAGGGAAGCGGCGAGACCAGCTAGGGCATCGGCTTTAATATTTTAGAGTCTGGGGACGTGCTCGATGAAGAACCCCTCAAATGCCGAGATGATATTAATCGCTATTTGATGATAAGCGATCATGTCTTCATGGCGGACCTCGTACGAACCCCGGATCTGATTGATGATTAGTTAGAAATCGCCGTATGCTTCAAGGTATTCTACCCCCAGCTCTCTTGCAAGTTAGAGGCCAATGACCAGAGCGTTGTACTCGGCCACATTGTTAGAGCAGGGTTCAGTGAGGGAATAAGCGCGGTTAACCACCAATCCGGAAGGAGAGATTAGTACTACTCCGACTCCGACGACTATTGCCTTTAGGTCCGGTCCTTGAAGCGCCGTCGAAGAACATTCGCCATATATTTTCGTGGGAGGTTGTATGCGAGTCGGCGACCTCATCTGGGATCTCTTCGTATATCCTGGAGGACTCCGAGCCTGGGTGGGCTGCCAAGAAATCTGCCAGGGCTTGACCTTTGACTGCCTTTTGGGGGACGAAGATCATATGATAAGGGGACAGCAATATTGCCCATGTAGCGAGTCGAGAGCTGAGTGCCCCTGGTTTAGTCATGAGGACCCTCAGAGGGTTGACTCGTGATACCACATGTATCGTTTGTCCGGTGATATAGTGTCGCGTTTTCTAAATGGCGAACACCAGGGCGAGGCATTCCTTCTCTACAGTGGTGTATCGGTGCTCTGGTCCAATCATCATTCGGCTGAGGTAATATATGGCCTGTTCATGGCCTGCATCGTTATTCTGTGCCAGAAGATCACCAAGGGAGTGTTCTATTGCTCGTACATAGAGCAAAAATAGTTTTCCAGGGACTGGGGCTACCAAGACCGGAGGATTTGACAGATATTCTTTGATGCTATCGAAAGCAAGTTGGCATTCCTCGTCCCATACGAATGAGACTCCTTTCTTCATGAGGTGCGTGAATGGTCGGCATCGCCCAGAGAGGTTGGAAATGAACCTTCTGATGTAAGCTAATCTCCCTTGAAGGCCTCTGAGTTTGCGAAGATTTCTCGGGGGACCCATCTCCATGATTGCTTTTGTCTTCTCGGGGTCTACATGGATACCCTTTGCAGTGATGATGAAGCCTAAGAACTTTCCGCTGGATACACCCAAGAAGGACTTCGTAGGGTTCATCTTCAAATTATGTGTCCGTATTAGGTCGAATACCATCCTTAGATCCTGCAGATGGTCTCCTTTGCTATGGCTCTTGACGGCTATATCATCAACATAGCACTCCACCGTCTTGCGTAAGTGGTCTCTGAAGATGATGCTCATAGCTCTTTGATATGTGGCACCAGCATTCTTTAAACCGAAAGGCATGACTGTGTAGCAGTACGTGCCAATCGGTGTTCAGAATGATGTATGCTTTTCGTCGTCGGGAGACATCTTGATTTGGTTATATCCCGAGAAGCCATCCATGAATGACATGCGCTCAAAGCTGCAGGTATTATCGATCATGATGTCTGTGATAGGAAGGGGGAATTCATCTTTAGGACATGCCTCGTTCAGGTTACGGAAGTCGATGCAGATTCGAATTTTCCCATTCTTCTTGAGAACAGGTACTATATTGGCGACCCAATCGGGATGTTGCTCCTCACGAATGAAGCCGCTGGCTATTAGTTTGTTGACTTCAGCTTCGATCGCGTCCATGATGCCTGGGCGAAAACGTTGCTGCTGTTGCTTGACCGGCTTCACGTCTGGTCGAATGTTAAGTTTGTGAAGAGCGATGTCAGGATTTAACCCTGGCATGTCTTCATAGCTCCAGGTGAACACATCAATGTAATCTCTGACAAGTTCTAACAGTGACTCCCGTTCTTCGTCGGTGAGGCTTCTACTGATAAAGATCGGTTTTGGAGAAGATTCACTGCCGAGATCCACTTGTATGACCTCATCTTCAGTAGGTGGTTCTCTCAGTTCGAACCGCTTTTCCCATTGTGCGTCTAATTGCTGGGCCCATGGCTCTAGCTCAAGGATTTCGGGGATGTCTTCGTCTTCTTCGTAAGCGTCGGCGAACGCCATGTTGACTGACATGACTTATCTGAATACATCCCCGATGCTGGTATCTGAGTCGGAAGTTGGTGATTCGGTTGAATGCGACTGCCAGTCGCATTCTTCATCTGAACTTTTCGGGGTCGTAGTAGGCGTTACATACCCTAACCCGCATCGAGTTTTGTTATAGTAGTTACTTGGTTTGCCCGCCGGGACTGGCGGCTTCAAAGGTAATCGTCGCCCAGTGCCATAGTTCAATCCTGGCGTAGTCTCCAGATTATAGCCCTGTTTCTGTATGAGATATTTGGATTGAGGGCTATAGAGATACAGAGGCAGTCTCCCGGCATCTGACCCGAGGTCGTCTTCTTCTATGGTGCAGGGATGAGGGTTGTTCGTCCGGCCGAAGATGACTGGATGATCTCCTCCCTTGTGTATTCGGTAAGCGTCTTCTACTGGAGTAAGCTGGATTGCGGTGTACATATTTGTCACCTGTGTGTGTAGGTGAGCGCCTATACCGTGTTCCATAGCATACATCGTACATAGCTTATTGAGCTCGGTGTAGTTCAAAGATAACCCTTTATTGATGAAGTAAGGTATCTTTTTTAGGGGGATTACATCATCAGCGGAGGGGACATTTGTGTGGGTGGCCACATACTTGGCTAGCTCTGGTTCTTCTTCGGCTACCCCCTGTGTGAACGAAGACTGAGAAGACGATCTAGGAAGCTTGATCGTCAGTGGTCCAGTTGATGGAGCAGAGCGCGGAGTCATTGGCAGGCTGGCGACCCCCAGTTTGGCTTTCAATATGGAGCAAGGAGTGGCTGGTTCGCTGGAAGTGTCAGACCTTGCATCGTGTTGACAACCCTTCTTGGGAAGGCGAATCGTCATGGGCCTGTCCGAGGGGTTGAGCTTTCCTGCTTGTGGTTGGCTGACTCTTGGTAACCTGATTGTTAGTGGCTCCGTAGTGGGTCTCGGCGCTTGGCCGGACCTTGGCAGCCGAATTATCATCTGTTTCTCTTGCGCCGAGAGGCTGATCGCGTCCTTCCGCAGAGTGGCGGTGAGGGGTGCAGACTTGCCCGGTTTACGAGCTTGGAGGTGGATCGTCAGGGGTCCTTCTGATCCCATGGCTGTCTCAGTATGAGCTTGTGCGTCTCCTTCATCCAGGTGCCTCTTCGACTTTTCGTATAAACAGGAGTCCGAGTAGTAAGATTCGACCCCTTTGAAAGGATCGATGTCAGCAAACTCTGTCTTCATGAAGCCGTGTTTGTCGACATATTTGAAGCACTGGTGTAGCGTGGAAGGCACGATCATATAATCGTGTATCCATGGGCGCCCCAAGAGGATGTTGTAAGAAGTATCTGCATCTATGACGTAGCAGGTGACCTCGGATTGGAGATCGCCAATCTGACACTTCAGACGAATCTTTTCGATAGGGTAGCTCCTGCTCGAATTGAAACCGCTGATGGCGGTGCTTGTAGGTGTTAGGCGATGCATTGGGATGCGGAGATGATGTAGCAGACCTTTCGGGATGATGCTTATGGAAGAGCCAGGATCAATATGCATCCGATCCACCTTCACGTCGCCGATGTATTCCGTGTAGTATAGCGGGCGATCATGTAGGTTGGTTTTGATGAGCATGTCCTACAGAATGAAGACAATGTTGGGCATTGCTCCCGTGCAGGCACTATCTTGGAGATCCATGGGTGAGTCCTCCCCAGTGAGGTTAGATTGAGCGAGATAGGCATCGGCATTTTGGAGTGCTTCGCTCAATGCAATACGAACGTCTTTGGAGAGCCTCAGGAGTTCATATAATGACAATTTGGCCGGAGTGTTAGCCAATTGTGCTAAGATGTCAAAGTTGTAGGGCCTCTCTAGCCCTTGGGCTGCGTCCTTTCGTAGAGATTTGTCGAAGCGAGTCTCCTTCGGCCTAGGCTTGTCGGTCGTCGAAGGCTGAGCCGGTCCCAGAGCATCAGTTACAGTGGGTTGATGATTTTCAGCTGGACTATCCACCACAGGTTGGGATTGTGCTCCGGACCGCGTGACGACGGCTGTAGCTTCCTCGTTGTCTGCTGAAACTGTGCGGCAGGTCTTAATTTTTTACTCTTTTTGTTGGTGGAAGATGGTGTGGGCCGAGTCACTTCTGACACCAAGTCTGGATGGACCCACATGACCTCTCCTCGTGAGGTGGTGAGAGGTACTAGACCAGCGGCTTGTTCTCGGGGCGGAGGAAGATTGGTAATCTCCATTGTCGCGAGAGGGACGGGGATTACCCCGTCTTGAGTCTCCGTCGGAGGGAAGTTGCCGAACTGTACGGACACCATATTAGCTGCTACGGTTACCTCTTCGAAGTCGATGGCCAGAGCGTTCGATTCGATGAGGCTTTGGATGTACCGTTTTAATTGGTAGCAGTCATGTGTAGCGTGGTGTATATAACGGTGGTAATGATAGAACTTCAGGTTCTCCAGATCAGTCGGCCGAGGCTCCCGCCTTGGTGGAGGAAGCTGAATTCTACCTCCTTGTATGAGCATGTCTAAGATAGGCTTGACGTGGCCATCTTCGAAAGAGTAAGTGATTTGAGGCCATTGCTTGTCTGCTGGCTGTGGCTCGGGCTTCTGGGCCATGTCGGCCACCATAGCCTATTTTCCTTTGCTGTCCCGATTGTTGGAGGGGTTACCCCCATTATCGTTGTTGAGACGCTTGCCCTTGTTTTCCCCTTCTGAGATGTGCAACCCTAGTTGGCGAGCCTTCTTCAGTCGTTCTTCAACGCTTGTGGCGCTGATGATGAATGCCTTCCAATCTTTGAATTGACTCTCGCCCATCCAGAGACTGATCGTTGGAAGCAGTCTCTTTTGGCAGATTTCAATTAAAGAAGAATTCGGATTTCCGGAAGGCAACTTCATGGCGGTCTGGCGGAACCGCTTAATGTAGTTCCTCGTTAACTCCTTCTCCCCTTGGACGACATCCATGAGAGTGGACATAGTGATGTCTTGTCCTACTTCATAGAACCGTTCCAAGAACATGCGCTTGAAGCCGGCGAAGGAATGGATGCAGTTGTCCGGTAGATTGCGGTACCAATCAAAGGCGACTACTTCCAATGCTCCAATGAATAACCGTGTGAGGATCGCATCTTCATGGGGCAGATGGTCGGTGGTGACCTCAAAGTAAGTGATGTACCGACTTGCTGAGGTTTTGCCATCATATGGGTTGATGTTGAACGGCTTATATCTTGGTGGGAATGGAACATCCCTCCACTCAGCAGGGTATGGTTGCCGCATTCTGAGATCTTGAGCGTTTTCTCGGGCATGAAACATGGCTCGGAGCTCCTGGACCTCTCTTCTTACTTCTCGGGTCTCATCTATCGCGACGGGGGTTGTTATTTCGGGAGGATTATTGCCCTAGTTTGGTGCCGCTGAGTTCGAATCTACATTGACCGCGGGGCCTGTATTTGTTTGACCAGGCGCTCCTCCTTGTAGAGTGGGCAGGGCCGCTTTAATCTCGTCTACAGACTTGACCAAAGCAAGTAATATGGCTTCGAGACTGTCGATGCGCTGGCGATCGCTGGAACCACCTTGATCGCTATCCGCCATGAACACCGTTCTTACGTGAGGAGTGACGGAAGGAACGGTGGAGGATGTGCCCTCTGAGTCGTACCCTTGTACCGAGAAGTCATCGGGATAGGTGGGAATGTTCTCTTCGGGCTCGGACTCGGAGGGGATGGTATCCCCAGCTTCAGATCTTGCCTTGTCTTGAGAGTTACGGATGTCCTCGGAGGCATCAGCGTCCGTTGCTCCTGATGGAAGAGTTATTTGTACGGACTCGGTTCCATGGAACATCGGATTGTTGCGGATGTTCGGAGGAGTGCTACCCCCAGCTCCTTCCACCCCCAGCGATGTGGATGATGAATTTCCTATCACGGTAAATTTTGTCTTTGAACGGGTGTGTTGGAACACACCAGTGGAGGACAACCGTATAGACGACAGTTTCTTAGTTGTAGTAGTTGATATCTTCGGACTGGAGACGCTCGTTTTCTTCCTCCTCTCTTCGGCAGGAACTTTTTGAGCAGAATTGCAGGAGACAACAGGAGGTGCCTCATCTTCTGAGTTTGGGTGCTGTACACTTTGGAAGACGGATGGCCGCGCTTCTGTCATTGCCGTGTTGTTGCAGCAGCAATTGACGATGATTTGGGTGCAGCGATGTCCAGGCGAGGACTCTTTGCACACCGATACTCCTTCTCTTTCCTTGCGTTTGTGGAGGATCGTCTCCCGCAGGTCAGAGGAACCACTCTGTCTGTTCGCCGCGGGGGGCTGGACTTGAACAGTTGTATGCAACTTTCCATCCGAGGCCCGTGTGATAGTCAATAGAACACTCCGATAGTCAGAGGTTGGAACAGCTGACTGGGCTCGATGAGCCCGTGCTGCCCTAGACTTCCTTTTTTTAGCACTTGTGGGTGCGTAATAGGAGGAGTCCAAGTTGAATGCCACAGAGTCTGGCTTATCATACAGAGAATCATCAGGGTCGGGACCGTATGAGAGACGGTCGAAGACCGATCGAGAGAAGCGTGGAACGGACGCTATGCTGCTAGAGTTGGGTACCGTGCCGGCTGTCTGCATGCGGTCATCTTCTGCTGTCGGATGAGTTGTCTTTGGGCAGCTAGGAGTCACGACCGTGCAGGCTGGCCGCATGCGGTTGGCAATAGTGGCCGTATGGGTTTTCTGCAAGCGGCTGCCTCCTGTAGCCTCATGTGTTTCATACATGTGATTGGCGACTGTAGCTGCATAAACTATGCGGCTGCCAGATGTGACCGTATGATTCTTCTTCATGCGGCCAGCGACTGTGGCCGCATGGACTTTGTCCATGCGACTAGCGGATGTGGTCGCATGAGCCTTTTTTACTCGGCTAGCACCCCTATGCGGCTCAGTTCGCATAGAGTTCCTCTTTGCCTCTGCAAGTCCAGCATCATAGTATTTTCTTCTGCCGGACTTGGAGACAGCAGAGTTGTCTACGGTCTGAAGTGGGGCCGCAGAAGAGTCCTTCTCACCGTCTTGAGCAACAGAGGGTACACCATCGGGGGCTTGGGGAGGAGCAAATGATTTTGGCCTCCACTCTCTGCGAGCCTTTGTCGTGCGGGTGCACTTCTGGACCGGGCCAGCGCTTCCTTCGGAGAGCATCTCTTCAAACGCTTGTTGGTCGAAGCGGACGACCATCTTTTGTTGCGTGGAGCCAAGCTTGGCTGTATCCGATTGCGTCACCAACTCCTCAGCCGTAGAGAAGTTGATCTCCAGCAGAGTCGCCATCGTGTTTGCCATTGATTGTAAAAGTACAGAACAATTATCGGAGGACTGAACTTAGACTCACAATACAAACTCGCTTGTACAAAGAAAGCCTAAGGACGAAAACCTAGGTACAGCAATCTAAGTACAATTGTTCATTTTAGATTCTGGGGGGTGACAATAGAGGCTCGGGAAGGCGACGGCAGCCCTGCCTTACTCCTTGGACGATCGGTAAGCAGCCTTGGCTCCTTGTAAAAAGATGGTTGGCGTTGACGAAGAAGTGCTCTTGTTGCTCCTCTGTTGCTCTCCTGGCTTCTCTCTCTCTCTCTCTGTGTATTCTCTCTCTGACTCTGTATATTTTTTTATTCTTTTGTTGCCGGTCCCCTATGCAAAGAAATGATGCTGGCTATTTATAAGAGTGGGGTATGATTATTAGGGTTTGCTAATGATCATTTGTTTGGAATGTCGGCGCTCCTTCAATCTATCTAAACCCTTGATCCTGATTACAATGAATCTCGGCCATTAATGAGGATAGCACCGAATCTTGTGAGCAATTAATGCTAACTGCTTTAAATCTCCATGATGGATTCTACCAATATTCGATTGCTCGCCACGTGTCCCGTTGGCTTGATGATAAATGATATGCCTTGATCTCAGTAATTATGATGATGATGTCAAATATATTTGTTGAGATTCGGTCAAATCATTGATTGATCTGATGCCACGTGTTTCGATTGTGGGTCCTGCCAGAGCCGCATAGGACGGGCAATACTTAAACCGCAGGAAGATACTCTTCGTGAGCAGCATAGGACAATGCTTCATCGAACCGCAGGGAACGAACTCTCAATGAGCCGCATATGCATAGTCTTTGCGAGCCGCATGAGCTAGCGTTGTATTGAGCCGCAGGGGCTGAGCTCTCAGTAGGCCGCATATGGCTGATTTCTGCTAGTCAGATAGGGTGACTTCTCAGTGAGCCGCATGAAGCTGCTCTCTATTTAAGCCGCATGAGATTTGCCATGTGGCAACCTAGGATTTCTGACGGATCGGGTCAGAGATCTTCTTCTTTTCCCGAAGAGTCTGTCATTATGGCAGAGCCATTATGACACTTTATGCCAGAGCCGCCACAGTCGTCAAATCGTGTCAGAGCATTAAATGAGGCCACTATTTCAAAGGGCCAGCTGTAGGGAAGGATCACAGGGGCACACGTGGTATCGATTGAGCCGCATATTCCTGCTGAACCGCATACACTCTCGAGCCGCATGAGACGGAGAGTCTTCCTTTGAACTGTATAAGACAGCTCCCATATGAGCCGCATGGGCTTCGTATCCGGAGCCGCATGGACCATTATTCTGATATTTTCCATGCTTCTACAAGTATGACTTGATTTTACTTCCAAACCCTTATATTGATACAGTATTCCATCTATAGGTCCTCGAGGTACTGTTCTTAGACACAGTCGACTTATTCATCACATCGCAGACGAGTAAATTCTCTGATAATATTTCTGTTTTATGATATTGTCTATGTTTCTTGTATTTAGTGTAGATATCCTTTCTCTCTTGACACATTGTTCACACGGATTGGTATTTTTCTGGATCCCGTCATGAGATGTTATTCCTCACTTCCCTTGGTATATCTTGTGCAAGTCTTTCTTGTTCCTTGTACATTGTACAGACACGATTCCTGCGAAGGCTAGCTACCCTCTCAGAGAATCGCGTGTCATGATGTGTCATGGTTGGATCCACTATACTAGTCGGGGATGGGGAGTATTAGTGTAGATGTGCGATCATTATCTACCTTGTTTATTCTCGTAGACCTTGTTGAATAGCCAATCCTATACTCCACGTATGATTGGCCGGATCATTCGACCTTGTGCAGACCCAAGCTGGCCACATGTTGAAACTAGTACTCACACACCTAGATAGATGATTCTTTATTCTTGTACATGCCATGCTCAGTTTTACTTGTCTTGTTCTAGCTCTAGATTTACAGCTTACCTTGCCATGATACTCATATGTACATTTCATGATTTCTTGTATATTCTCTCTATTTTCTGTTATATTTTTAATATCGTCTAATTAGAACTGTTATTTGAAATTTGTGCTAGTTCCATCCTGACTGGATATGTTGACTAAATTTTAGGAGTAGTTGTGCCCTCAGTATTGGACTTCATGATGTTGCTAGCTGAGGTGGATCTCACTATTTTTCTATGTGAGTTGCCTGATAGTTATCCTTAGTTAGTCTTGTTGTTCCTTCTTTATTTTCCTGTCTTATGATCCTTGTAGATTCTAGTTGTTCTAGTGATATTGTTATTATTTCTTGTCTTATCTTCCTTAGTTTTCGTGATGTGACATGACTGTATTTCTAGTTATGGATCTTTAGATGTTATAGTTAGTATAGGGTACTTGAAAGCGCTCTACCGCCGATACTGCGGTGTAGGATGAGCGTGGCCCACGTATTCGTATTCGTATATTCGGGTGCGGGTCGTGACATATTTGTATGACATGATATATAAAAAGAGTACAGTTATAACATAAGGGCAACATGACAGTCGACTCGATGGAGGAAAATGAATAAATAATATAGCCACAAGAGATCACGTGTTCTGTGTGTTTTAAAATACCAATGTTCAACATGAGTTTGGGTTAGGAATCGGACAATCAATACGTGAGGTGTATTTACTGACCAAACATTGTGAGACAGTCCCATGACCGAATAAATTTTTGGCAACACTGGGGTACCACATGTCTACTAATCGTATTCTCCCACCTGACTAACTCACAAGTACATGTCGAACACGATAAACATTAACAATACGGTAAATAATAAACACGATAACTAGGAGTAAGGCATGGACATGTACATATACTTTAACTACTCTAACTCTCGTGTACAAGCAGTAATCATGATCAATCAAGAAAAGTGACAACATAAAATATATAGATATAACGGTGAAAAGATGACATACGTATACATGCAGTACAAAACAAAGGTAATATAATGCTATAGTAAAACTTGCCTTGAGTTAAGTTTGTAGTTGACTTGTGACTTGATCATGTTGGCACCAAAAGTAGTCTCAGAGGTCAAAACCACGCAAGATGATCTCAGATGATGGCACATACCATGTCATAGAGTCCAGAATAGTCAAATTGGCTAGGGACGATATAGGAAAGTCTGAGTTTCGCAAGAAGATGGAAATAATTTGATTTGGTTATGGACAAGAATAGATAATCGAAGAGATTTTTATGTATATGTATATATATATATATATATATATATATATATATATATATATATATATGTATATATATATATATATATATATATATATTTGGAACCAGGTAAATTATTTCTGGAACCACTCCCATAGGGATTCGAACTTCACTTCTGACCACTCCGGCCGTATGCATCTCTCTCAATCACTAGGCTAGAGGTCATCTGCATATATATATATATATATATATATATATATAAATATATATATATATATATATATATATATATATATATATATATATATATATATATATATATATATATATATATATATATATATATATATAATATGGGAGCGGATCAAAAGCCCCCCTTAGAAAATCCCCTAAAAACTCCCCTCACTCTAATTCGTAATATTAATGTTAATATTAATGTTAATGTTAATATTATTTTTTTAATTTTTTTATATTAATGTTAATGTTAATGTTAATGTTAACATTAATGTTATCGTAAATATTAATTTTAATGTTAAGTTTAATGTTAATTTTAGTATTTAATGTTAATATTAACATTAATATTAACATTAACATTAATATTAACATTAAATTATGAATTAGAGTGAGGGGGTTTTTAGGGGGTTTTCTAAGGGGGCTTTTGATCCGCTTCCTTTATATATATATATATATATATATATATATATATAGATATATATATATGCGCTGCGGAGCCTTGCGCTGCCGCCATTGACAAACCCTAATCTTTCCACCGACACCGGCGTGGCCATTAGGCCGGGCCGGCGTCTCTCCGGGCCATCGACACCACTTGGGCGGTGGCCATATCTGATTTGTTTGGGTTTATGACAGCCAAGTCGTTCGCGGAGGCGGTGAAGGGGCCGCCTGTGGTGGCTTCAATCATTCCTCCCCGCAAGATCACATCGTTCAAAGGAGCCCCATCCATCTCCTTCTCGGTGGAAGAGGAACTCGTTCTGTCAGATCCGCTGAAGTTTGCTTTGGTGGGAAAGTTTTCTCATACACGGCCTCCGGTCGAGATGATTCGAAAGGCTCTATCTGGATTTGAATTCTCCGGTCCTATAAAGGCAGGAGTTATTGACGAGAAACATGTCCTCATTAGGCCATCAAATGAAGCTGACTTCCTTCGTCTCAGATCTAAAGAAGTTTGGTATATTGCTCGTGCTCCTATGAGGGTGTTCAAATGGGATCCAGATTTCTCGCCGAACCATGAATCACCTAAAATTCCTGTTTGGGTTACTCTACCAAACTTGCCTCATCATCTCTATGCGAAAGATGCTCTCTTTGCCATTACTTCTGTTTTTGGCCAGCCACTGAAAATAGATAAAGCGACGGCGGAGTTATCACGTCCAAGCATGGCTAGAATTTTCATGGAGATTGATGCTTCGAAGCCACTTCAACATCGGTTGAGAATTAATATGCCTAGTGGCAGTTTCTGGCAGTTAATCGAGTATGAATTTACTCCTCTTTATTGTTCGTATTGCCGCCATCAAGGACACATAATTGATAGTTGTAAACTCAAACAAAAGGAGAAGGGAAAAGAAATACAACATGATGAGCCTGCTCCCAGGGCTCAGAAGAAATCGGCACCAGTTGTTACACATATTCTTCAGCGAGAAGTTATTGGCGAGCAAAGTAACCAAAATGTCAATATAGGTAATACACATCAGCTATGTCCGGAGAATGACTCCCAACCACTGACTGAGGATGCTTTGGTCATTGGGGACGATGGGACAGACGCCACAAAAGGAGTTGCCGCTGCTCAGGTGCAAGAGGCTCTTAATGAGCTGGATGGGACGGCCCCGAGTAATGATCCAAATGAAGTTGGTAGAGAGTTGGACCTTCCTCTCGTTACGGGAGAAAACCCTAACACAGATACTGTAGCTGGGATTATTGAGCATGGGGAGGCCGAAGACAGTGAAGAAGAAGGGGAGATCCAAAGCTGGGCAGATGAGGTGGACGCTGAAGAAGACGGAGAGGACGGGAAGGCTGCATTCACGGCGGTCGATCGTACACGGAAGAAGCGGCTTCCAGAGCCGACTGATCGTGTCCTACGCTCGGTCACATCCCTTAAATCCGGTAAACCCCCTCTAGCCTCCCATGTTTAACAGTCTTTGTTGGAATATTAGGGGAGTGGCTAATGCAATGGCTCTTAAAAGATTAAAAAATCTATGCCGAGTGCATAAAGTTCAGCTCCTTGCGGTAATTGAGCCAAAAGTCACAAGAACTCAACTATTTAATTATCAACTGAAGCTAGGTTTCCCAATGGCTTTTTCTAATGATAGAGGCAATATATGGGTGATGGCAAGAAAGGGTTGTTCCCTTGAGTTGCTAGATAGCTTTGATCAGGCTGTTACTGTATCTTTTCAAAATGAATCGATTCAAACTCCACTTATGTTCACATTTGTACATGGGCATAGTAAGGAAGAAGGAAGGAGAGAGTTATGGGAGAGGCTTCTTCAATTTAGGTCTGGTCATCAGCTCCCATGGGCGGTGGGGGGTGATTTTAATGCTGTGGCCAGTTCGGAAGAAAAAATTGGCTTAAGGCCTCCAAGTCAGCTATCTATACAAAATTTTCTTAATTTCCAAATGGCGGCAGGAGTTTCTGAGCTACCTTACACTGGGAGCAAATTCACTTGGTTCAAATCTAAAGAGGGTGATAAGCAAGGTTCTCGTCTCGATAGGATGCTGGTTACAGTGGATTGGCTGAGTATTGCACCTCTTTCTCTGGTGGATCATTTAAACAGGGCGGAGTCCGATCATGTACCACTCCTTCTTAAGCTTTTATCATCCCAAGGGGGAGGTCGTCGGAGCTTCCGGTTCTTAGCTTTTTGGACTAAGCATGATACTTTCATGCAAGTGGTTGAGAATGCTTGGAGAAATGTTGATCATCCCAATGGTCTTGTGAGGGTTAGTTTGCGACTAGCTGCATGCAGGAAAGCACTTTCAACCTGGAGCCACCTTACGTTTGGAAATATTTTCCAGGAGGTTACAAGGGCGGAGGATAATGTATTGGCGGCAGAACTGGAATTTGAAGCAGATCGATCCAGTAGTAAGAGAATTAATTTGCAAAAAGTAACAGCTATACTTAAGCAAAGACACTCTGTGGTGGACTCATTTTGGAAACAAAAAGCTCGTGTTCGTTGGGATGTTGAAGGGGACCGAAACACGAAGTATTTCCATGACTGTGTTAACAATAAGAAGCGTAAGCTTACCATTCATCATGTTGTGGATGATAATGGAGTCCGTCGACAAGAACTGAAAGATATACAGCGAGTGGCTAATGCATATTTTGAAGAGCAGTACAAATGTTCGGGTACATGTACCGATGACGAGTTCATGCGGGTCATCCCCCGTCTCATTTCGGATGAAGAAAATGAAAGCCTTATAGCTGAACCTACAAGGGAGGAGATTTATGACACCATACGTAGTATGGATGTTGATAGTACAGGGGGGTAATGATGGCTTTACTGTTTTATTCTTCATCAAGTGTTGGAGTATAGTTGCGGAGGATATTCTGGAGGCTGTCTCCTTGTTTATGGCAGGGTTTGAACTGCCGAAAGCAATCACTAGTACGGCATTAATTCTCATTCCAAAGCATAATAACCCCACACAGATGTCAGATTTCAGGCCTATCAGTCTGTGCAATGTGATCAATAAGATTATGTCCAAATTATTGGCCAGAAGATTGGGTACTATTTTACCGAAGCTCATATCATTAGAACAAAGTGGTTTCGTCCAGGGGAGGGAGATTGTGGATAATATATTGCTAGCCCAAGAATTGATTAGTTTGATCAACACCAAACATAGAGGTGGAAATATAGCTATGAAGCTTGACATGACCAAGGCGTATGACAGGTTGGATTGGAGTTTCCTTATGAATGTTATGCGTCGATTTGGTTTTGACGAGAAATGGATTAGTATGGTGTTCCGGTTGATGAACAATGTGTGGTATTCTACAATTATTAATGGGAAGACGTCGGGATTTTTCAAAGCTTTTAGGGGTGTTCGTCAGGGCGATCCGCTCTCTCCAGCCCTCTTCATCATTGCTGCAGAGGTCCTATCAAGGAATTTGAATAAACTCCTATCTTTGTCTTCTTTTTCTCATTATTATTCTCCCAGTGGATGTCCGGCGATCACTCATTTAGCCTTTGCTGATGATATATTAATTTTCTCCACCGGTGATGTTCGGTCAGTACAACTTATTCATGGGATATTGCGGAGATATGAAGAAGTATCTGGCCAGCAGGTAAATGCTAGTAAATCCTCAATATATGTCTCTGATAACTTTGATCGTCAGGAAGAGCTTCAACATATCACAGGTTATGGTATCAAAAAGCTTCCTTTCAAATACCTTGGCTGCCCAATGGCAGTAGGCATGAGGAATGCATCATTATATGAAGATCTTATTCAGAAAGTTAGAAGGCGATTAGAAGGATGGCAGCAGAAGACATTGTCATATGGGGGAAAATTGATTCTTATTAAATCTGTCCTTAATTCGATTCCAATGTACACAATTGCTGCGTGTAGCCCCCCTAAGACAGTTATCAATCGTCTTGAGGACATGTTTGTAAGATTTTTTTGGGGTTCAAATGAAGGAGTGCAGAAATACATTTGGTCCAGTTGGAACTCGATAACTAGACCGATTGTTGAAGCTGGCTTAGGCGTGAGATCTCTCCAGGAAACTATGGATGCGTTTACGACTAAGTTGTGGTAGAAATTAAAGACTAAGGATGGGCTATGGCAGCAGTATATGAAGGCTAGGTATTGCAAATTCCAGCCGTTGGATGTTGTCGGCGCTCCACAGAAAAGTTCCCAGGTTTGGAAGCGTCTTCTTAGGGGTCGTAATATGTCGAATCAGTTTATTATTCAAATGGCTAATGGCGAATGGATTTGGTCTTCAACTCCTTCAGGTAAATTCTCTGTTACTAAAGCTTGGGAAGTTATCAGGATAGCCGCTCCACGACAACAGCATTATTCGCATATTTGGAGTACATGTATGCCTGTCAAATGGTCAATATTATTATGGAGGGTTTTACATCACAAACTGCCAACAGATGAGCTAGTTCGAAGGATGGGGAGCTGCCTACCATCGAAATGTCACTGCTGCAATGAAGAACCACAAGAGGAAACAGTAGAACATATTTTTGGTGAAGGGGAACTATCTACTAATACCTGGGCTGTCTTCAGTTCTGAATTTCAAGTTCATTCTCATCATAGTAACTTGCTTCAGCGGTTCCAAGCTTGGTGGACTGGTCCTAATTTGCACGTGAAGGAGATTGTGGTCGGGGCTATAGTTTGGGTATTATGGAAAAATCGAAACAAATGGCGGTACGAGAATTTCAAATTTCCAGAAGCTTTGATTCAGAAGGAAGTTCAGCGTCAACTGATGAAGGCATTGACTACATGCAAGCACAAGATTAGTATTCCTACTAGTTATATCTAGTGATGTATGTTTCTGAATTTCTGTTCTAGTTGATCAATAAAAGGAGTTTTCTCTAAAAAAAAAATATATATATATATATATATATATATATATATATATATATATATATATATATATACATATATATATTTTGGAAAAATCGGACTTTTATTGAAGAAATGGGCGCAAAATGCCGAAGCCTATACAAGTAAGCGCGCTAGCGCAACAAGAGGACATAAAGCAAAAAGTTCGATAAGCGCACACAAAAGGAGGGGATGGCGGCCTAAGCCAGGGCCTCCCAGAACGAGTTGGAGACGTGAGAGCAGCGCCTCCTCACTTTGAAGCATTGTCTGATAACCTCTCTGTACAGTTGAGGAGGGGGTAGTTGGTGTCCTTCATATCGGAATTTGTTCCTGTTTTTCCAAAGAACCCAAATGTCGGCGGCTGCTACGATCTGATGTCCGTGAGATCGGCTCTAGAAGTCTAGGAGATCGTAGAATCCCCCGGTCGGTTGACCCATACTAAGACGATGATGAAGCTTGGACCATGTGCCTACAGCCAGCTCCCCCAAGAGAAGGACGTGCTCAGCCAATTTCGTATTGTGCTCCTTGCAGCAGTGGCATCTGGATGCGAGGCTGAATCCCAATGATCCGATGATGTCGTCTGTCGGGATCTTATGTCGAAGAGCACGCCAGATAAGGATGGACCATTTGATGGGAATGCATGCCTGCCAAAATTTGGCATAGACGATATTGGGCACCCCGCTGCCTCTGGCAACAATTCTGGCGGAAGCCAAAGTAAATATCCCACTCGGGTAAGGGGACCATCTCCAAGAGTCGAACGTGTCGATAATCTGCAGATTCGCAGCAAGAAGGCTGGTAGCCGCAGGTTGGCCAAGCCAATCTCTGACCTTCCTCCAATTCCATCCGGAACTGCCCTCCCATAGATCACAAATGGCGCACCCCTGCGGAGTAAGAATGTTGGAATGAATGATATCTTCTCCTAACCACCGCTCCAGACAGGCCGGGGATCGACCGTCACCCAATTAGAGACGATTAAGAGGTTCAGCAGTGATGGGGCCCCGAGTTATGCAGCGCCACGATGACGAGGATCTGTTATTAGTGCTAGCCTCCGACAGATGGTTGAATCTGGAATACCTAGCTCTCATGAACTTCGTCCATAAGGAGGTCTCGGTGCGCAACTTCCACCATAACTTGAAGGATCATGCGTCCATGATATGGGCAATTCTGCTAAAGCCCAGGCCACCTTCTCCAGTAGGTTTGGCCATCGTCTCCCAACCGGCCCAGTGATGTTTGTCTTTGCCGTCACTATGCTCCCAAAAGAACTTAGCGAAGAGGGATTCAAGAGAGTGGAGCACCTTCATGGGGGAGAGCAGACGGCCAGAGTGTACATCGGGATGGACGATAGCACGTGTTTAATGCGGATCGTTTTGCCTCCTGGGAATAGGGTTGCATTGTGCCATCTAGCTATGAGTTTGCGGATCTTGTCTGCTAGGTGGTCGTATATCCCGGAGTTGGCTTTACCGTACACCAGTGGACATCCGAGGTAAAGGAAGGGGGGTAAGCCTTACTGAAGGAGGTCATGTTGGCGAGCAGGGTAGAGCGAGTTCTGTCAGTTTTGTGATGAGTGTAGATGACGCTCTTGTTATTGTTGACACGCTGACCAGAGCAGTTGGTGTATCTGTCGATCGTACTCAAGACGACCTCGATCGATCCGTAATCTCCAGAGGAGAAGATGAGGATATCGTCAGCATAGGCCAGGTGAGTGATAAGTGGGCATCCGGTGGTGGTATGGAAGTGGTTGAAACCGACCATGCTGGGCATGTTATTGAGGCTTCTGCTGAGGGCTTCGACCGCGATTATGAAAATGGTGGAAGAGAGCGGATCCCCCTGTCTGACCCCGCCGGTAGAATGAAAGAATCCTGCTGCCTGGCCATTGATGACGGTGGAGATCCACGCATTGTTGATAGATCTGAAGGCGATGTCAATCCATGGTTCGGAGAAGCCGAATGTCCTGAATACCCAGATCATGAACTGCCATTCTAGATGGTCATAAGCTTTTTCCATGTCGATTTTGCTGGCCACGTTCCCTCTTCGACGGGAACTTCATGCACGTGATCATTTCTTGTACAAGAAGGATGTTGTCTGTTATATTACGGCCCTTCACAAACCCGCTTTGCTCTTCGAAAATGATCTTAGGGAGAAGATTCGACATTCGATTGGCGACAATCTTGGATTTGATCTTGTTGGTGAAGGTGCAGAGGCTGATCGGACGAAAATCCATAAAGGTTTCCGGGTTATCTTTCTTGGGGATAAGGATGATGTTGGCACAGGAAATCGACTTCGGATATCTGGTCCCTTGAAGAAAGGCAATAGTGGCTTCGACTAAATCCATCTTAATGATGTCCTAACAAGCTCTGAAGAAGACGCCGTTGAACCCGTCCGGCCCTGGGGCACTGTGCTCGTTAATGGTCCATACCGCAGCTTTGACCTCCTCCTCAGAAGTGGTGGCCAGCAGGGTCTCATTGTCATTATCGCTAATAAGGGAAGAGATAACCGATAATAGCGTCGCGTCTTTAGAGACCCGCTCTTTGGTGAATAGGCTGGAGTAGAAGTTCACGGCTGCTGCATAAATTTTGGCCTCGTCGTCGACCAGGATGTCATTATTGTCAAGGATCCGATGTAATTTTAATTTGTTCCTACGTCCATTTACGCACGCATGAAAGAATTTGGAATTACGGTCACCATCGGTGTCCCAGGTCATTCTGACTTTTTGCTTCCAGAATTCATTCTCCACTCTCAGCCTAGATTTGAGAAGGGCTCTTGCGAGGTTTAGGTGTGCACGGTTCGCCGGGGAGTTGTTAAGGGCAAAAGTGGACACCGTGCGAGTGACGTCGTCCTCCGCCCCTCGAATAGCCTGGAAGATGTCGTCGTATGCCTCTTTGCTCCAAGTTGAAAGGGCCTTTCAAGTGGCTTTAAGCTTAGACGCCATCCGGGTCAAAGGGTCAATGGCCGAGACAGAATTCCAAGCCGAAGCAACGGTGTTCTATAATTGCGGGTGATGACGCCAAAAGTTGAGGAAGCGAAAGGTTTTCTTGTTGCTGGTGTGATTGTTGCTGATCTGAACTAGGAGAGGGGAGTGATCCGATTCTGTGGAGTTGAGATGAGAGAGATTAGTGATCAAGCCCATGTCGTGCCAGCTATCATTGATCATTGCCCGATCTAAGCGGGAGTACTGTAGCCGGTGACCCTCTTGCATGTTGCACCAGGTGAATGTACTGTCGAGGAAGGGGATTGAGGTGAGGTTTCTGTGAAAGGTAAAGTTATTGAAATCATCCATAGCTGGCTTGGGAGGAGGGCGGCCACTAGACTTCTCCTCGATGCAAATATATACATATATATATATATATTAAAGAAAACCCCCTTGTTTATTAAAGGCGGCTCAAAAACTGCAGACAAACCGTATACAAGGCACAAAATGCCAAAGCCTATACAGGTATACCACAAAAGGAAGGAGGGGGAGAGCAAAACAATCGCTAGAGGCTAGGGGAGCACCAACCAGAATGCTCTCGGACTGTGGGAACACAGGGTGCTCTGTTTACGGCATTGGCGGGTTACTTCCTGCAGGATCTGGTCAGCCGAGAATAGGTGTCCTTCAAATCTCGGCTTGTTGTGATTCTTCTAAATGACCCAAGTGGCAGCCGCTGCGATGATCTGGTGGCCATGTGAAGCAGAACCCCAGGAGTCCAGGAGATCGTGGAAGCATCCACCGCCCTGCTCGATGCTGAATAGCTGGTTAAGGGTAGTCCAAGTCCTGTCTGGCAGCGTCCCCTGGCAGAAAATGTGATCGATGGTCTCCGTCTGATGCTCAGAGCAGCAGGAGCAAGCAGATGCTAAGCTAATCCCGATGGTGTTAAGGATGTCGTCTGTCGGTAGTTTCTTTCTGATGACTCTCCATACAAGAAAGGGCCATATTTTAGGGATGCAGGAGTGCCAATAGTGTGCTATGGGTAGGTACGGCAGACCGACGCCCTGGATAGCGATCCTCGCCGACCTCACCGAGAATGCCCCAGATGCCTCGAGGGACCATCTTAATGCATCCTCCTCGTCACTGATGCTTATCCCTCTCTCGCGGATGCCATCAGCCGCATCGATACCAGACCACCGAAGAACCTGGTCCCAGTTCCAGTCGTCGGTGGAGGGGTTCCACAAGTCTCTGATCCTATAATCTCGCGGGGTCTCCGTAAGACTCGGGATCATGCTGTCACCAATCCATCGCTCAAGGAATGGGTTCGAGTTGCCCTTTCCTAGCTGAAGCCGCATCGCAGGCTCGGCCAGGTCGTGACCGATAAGGATGCGGCGCCAAGCCGCTGACGATCTGCAGTTGTGTATGGCCATAGAGGGGTGGATGTGTTTGAAGTATCTGGCTTTCAAGGACCTACTCCATAAGTTGTTGCTCGTGCGGACTTTCCACCACAGTTTCATCGAGAATGCTTTAACAATGTGAGATAGTTTGGTGAATCCCAGTCCCCCCTCGTCCATTGGGTGAGCCATAGTCCCAGCTAGCCCAGTGATGCTTATCCTGGCCGTTGCTATGCCCCCAGAAGAAATTACAAAAGATTTGTTCGATCGAGGAAAGAACCTTGATGGGTGACGAGCACGCCGCTAAGGTGTGGATGGGGATGGAGGATAGTACGTGATTGATAAGGATCATTTTGCCGCCTAGGGATAAGGTAGCATTGTGCCACCCTTCCAGTTTCTTCCTGATTCTGGTGATTATGTCCTCGAAAATTCCAACGTTGGATTTCCCATACACTAAAGGAAAGCCGAGGTAATTGAACGGGGGCTTAGCAACTGAGAAGGAAGTTAATATGGAGAGGTTGTTGGCGT
>JANAVB010007200.1:12121700-12169200 GCA_029216955.1 Iris pallida | reverse complement strand
AGGAAATCCTGAAACTTAATTCCAGTTCTCACCCCTTTGCATACTCCAATTCACACATTATGATTTCTAGCAATCCTCTCACATCCCTACATACAGCACACACAAACTGAAACCTAGAACTGAGTCACATTCACTTTTAGTTGTACCTCACTGATTTGGGGGATTATATTAATATAGGAATTTGGTTTTGATTGCAATGTATTGATGTATATATACACTGTTAGTTCACTGGGTTATGAGAACATGTAGAGTACACCGTTATTGATTCCTGATATCACATACACTATAAAACTGGCAACCATATTGCTCAATGTTTTCTGAGTTTGGAAAAAATTGAAGTTAGCCATGATTAAAACTGTCATGTGAACCATGTTTAGCCCCTGTTTCTTTAACATTTCACTGAAATCCTCTCACACATATGAGTTTAACTCACACACACACACAGTCTATTTACTCACACACCTACATACAATCTACACACACACACACTTTCTAAACCTATCACACTTTCCCTTACTCCTCTCACACACGAAAACTGGAAATTGTTTTCCCTATTCTCACTCACTGTTTGAATTCCTGTCACACAGGAATATCACCTACACCCAGTCCTACTCACACACATTGTTTCATTGATATGGTATACACACATTCCCCTTAACCTGTCATACACATTAGATCACTCCCACACCCATTCATTCCTCACATTGCTATGTATCACACACACACACAAATCACCTAACACACACCCATATGATTTTGACGTACACACACACATTAGTTAACCCCCATACATTTTTCCTATCACTCTAATTCCTGTCACACACAGTCCTATGAATCACACACACACAAAAATCATATACACACACATACACATGACACACACACACACATTTACCTTGCCTTGTGTATCCCTTTATATGTAATATATATATATATATATATATATATATATATATATATTATCTAACCTATGTGTATGTGTATTCACATGTATATATGTTATTTGGGTAAATAGTTATACTAGTGTGTATGTGGAATGTGTAGTGTAATGCCAATATTGCATTGCCCTTTATAGCGTGTATATAGATAATGGTATGTGAGTGTAATTTATAGATATATATAGCCTATGTGAAATGTATAGTAGGTTGTGAGGTAGGTTTTCATTTGCCTATTTGTATTTGGCCTATGGCCTAGGTATTTGGCCTATGGCATGTGTGTATCACTAGGATAGGTGACTTGTGTGGTATTTAGCTAGTAGACCTAGAATTGACTGGTTAAGACTAGGTTTGACCGACCTAGACTAGTTTGACCAAGTTTAACCTCATTTGACCTAGTTTGACTTATTTAGACTGAACTGACCTAGTTTGACTGTTAGGGTTGACTAGAGTTGACCAAAGGTTGACTTTAGCCTAGATTGACCCCAAACTTTATGTAGATGCATTGTAGCAGTCTATTTCCTTATTTTAGACTTGTTGTGACTTGTACTATTCTATAGGAGACAGACACCACTCCTCGGACAGTATATTCTCTTGGACGTTCAGGATACCAGGCGAGTACATTCTCTGATCATTTTATATCATGTTTAAAATTATTTTTCTGCTTTAAATTACTTTACTTGATACTGTCACGTTGGTCACACGGATTGGTACTATATGGATCTTTTTATGAGATGTTATCCCCCTCGGGAGCATCGGATACTGCATGTTTTGTCGTTTCACGAATCATCACGTATCTCTATGCTTCCACTGATTTCCGAATCGCTTGTGACACATGTACTCTCATGTTCACAGATCCATCATGAATCACCTTCACGTATCACTCATTTTATAAGCCATGTGAAGTTCACGAATCTTAACATAACTTGAACAGATCCTTGTGTATTGATTGGGGATGGGGGAATAGAAATAGGCATGTGAATATTATCCAAGTAGTTGTAGTCATGAATCACTCTCTTAGCTGTAGTCATGAATCTCCTATGCCATTCACATGTTTATATTTTACTCTGACTCACTAGTCACTGTTAGTTCTCTATGTATAGTAGATATTTCTATTACAGTTCTCTCTCTGCTTATATACTGTATTTCTTCAGTTCATGTATCTTACTTTACTGCATGATTATATTTTCTAACCTGCTATGATCTGTTGAGATGTACTGTGCTCGCTCCTGTCCTGACTAGACCTGTTAAAAATATTACAGAGGATGAGGAGGAGGCCCTATGTACCACCTATTACGGAGCAGGCTTAGACGACACCTGCGACCTGGTTCCTCTGGAGGACCCAGCTGCAGTACAGGATGCTACTTCCATAGTCTAGGCTAGATAGCTAGGCTTTAGTTTTTCTTTCAGCATTGTTATTTGACTTCAGTTGTTCTTCTGAGATGTTGTATATATTTAGAGACTTATATTGAGCTGGATGTTCTTGAGTTGTTATCTTAGACACTTAGATTCTCTCTCTTATTTGTATTACATTGTGGTTTTGATCTCTCTATCTACCTTTACTATTCCGTATCTGCCTTAAATGTGATTGAGACTGTTCTGTTATGTCAACTCCATTCGGAGTGTATATACTGTTCAGGTACCTTATATTGTTAGATGTTGTGACCTAGGACAGCGTTCTACCGTCGACACTGCGGCGTAAGCTAGGCGTTGTTACGTTCTCGTACCCTTACAGTGGGTGCGGGTCGTGACAAAATATCTATGATATATATGAAAGTATTAAAAAATAGCAAAATAAGAAAACGTAAATCATTAGATGAAAATAGCAAAAATTACTTAAAATAGAAAGATTGATCAAATCATTGATCAAAGAAGGGTGGAAGAAATTCTAGGTTAGGATCTTGAATCCTAGAAAGGTCTGAAGAGCTTAGGATTGAAATAGGCGATAGAAGAAAAAAAAAATATTGTTAGAGGAGTTTGACCAACGTAATACCCCATCGATGACTTAATCTATTCCTTTGATCCACCAAAATTTCATCAACCGATATCCTCAAAATAAAATCCTCAATTCAGTAATTCAATACTCAAAGTATCAAATTCACAACATAAAGGAAATTCATCCTTCAAAATCTCCTTGATATTTAAAATTCAATAAGTCTGCAATGTCTTATCACAATTTTTTCGAAAATCATCCTCTTTCAAAATTTCAACCTTACCAACAAATTCATATCAATCAACAAAATTTAAAATTATAATCACCAATAATTAATTATCCTCAAAAACTAATTTACTAATCGAGAAGTCTACCCACCTTTGAACGTAACGTCATATCAAAAATAATTTAAATCATTATACAAAAATAAAATTTCTCAAATTGATCTAACCTCAAAATTAAGCATATATTCCTATCTTAACCACATAGCCTATGTAGCATCCTTGACTACCCGAGTAATCAAATTGAATAAGGGCTTCCTTATGATATATCTAGTCCTAGCCATTCTTCTAAAATCAAATCAATTCTAATTGTGAATGAGCACTTCCTATTCGTAGGCTCGCAGTAGTACGACTAATGTAGCAAGTTCGTAATTTTTTGCAAAAACTAACTTGCATGGGTCACCAAAAAAACTTGTTACGACCCGCACTTGCTTTTCAGATACAAGTTTGTAGCCAAGTCCAGCCTATGCCGCAGCATCGGCGGTAGTATACTGTCCAGGTCTCAATATGTCAATCTCAAATATAATAAATCATATCTATTGCTCATTCACAATAACTGTTTTATTTATAAATCCAATAATACAACAAAATAATTTTTTAGGAACAAATCTTCTAAACATTAAATACAAGAACTTTCAAATCAAACTAGAATCTATTTCTGGCCTCCAAGATATCTCTAACTACACTCCGAATGAACCCAAGCAAGAGAGTAGTCATCAAGTGTCACTACCACTTTTCTAGGACAAGGGTATTTCTGTCATTTCATAAATGGAGTCTATTTTTTTCTTTTAATAAGATGGCTGTAGTTATTAGTAGTCTAATTAATCATTAGTCATGGTAGACCTTATTTATTTTTGACTTGACCAACTAGTTGATAAATTAGACTCTATTCATGGTTAGGTTGAACACAAGTCTTGATTAGAGCTAAACCACTTAGCCTACTTAAGGACCCACTTAATACTAAGTGTAATGAGAGGATTAGGGCTAGTCTAGAGCCTATTTAACCCCCATTTTACCTAAAATAGCCGCCATCATTAATTTAGGGTTTCCATCCTTTCCTCCATTCCAAACTTCCCCAAATTTTCTCCTCCTTCTTCCATTAGTTGGGCAAAAGCTTGAGGAAGCTCAAGGAGGCTACGAGAAGGCTCTAGCAAGGATTTGAAGGCTCCATCTCCATCCATTTTCTCTATTTTTGTGCAACTTGGTAGAGGCTCCTTCCTACATAGGTATAACCCACTAAACTTGCATTTCTATGACCAACTTTCATGTATTCATATAGGAGACCCACCCCATGACTTATAGGGAGTAGATTGAGGTCCTAATGAATCCTATTGGGATAGTTTCAAGGAGTTTTGTGTCTATTCTAGGAGGGCTACGAATTTGACCCCATAGGTGTTTGTTAAAATGTCATAATGACCAATTTTGTTATGTTTTTTTTCAGTTTTGTGCAAGAGAATAGTTGGTTGCTCATTTTGATAGGTATCTAATGGATTCTAAGTGTTTAATTAGGTGTATACATATCAATAGATATATATATATATATATATATATATATATATATATATATATATATATATATATATATATATATATATATATATATATTTATATATATATATATTAAATGCATGGACATGTGAGTATGGAGGTTGGGAGCCAAGTACTCACTATTTGTGTTGATTGGCAGGTGAGTCCTAGGCCATGGCAAATGCAGCATTAGAGGTTTTGGGTATTGGCTTGGTTTGTGTGTGTAAATAGCAATTGGGGATTTGGTATCTCAGTCTTGAGTGTGTCAGTTTTTAGCTTAGTGTGTGAGAGTGTCATGTGTGTCTCAGTGGCAGTGAGCAGGGATACCCAGGCTAGTTGTACAGGCAGTGCCTAGTGTACTGTACTGTAGTACTCGAGAGCACGTGGGGCTTAGACCATAGGCTATGAACATAAGGTATTAGAGACCCCTTTGGCACCATCAACTCCTGTTACAGGGAGTATCCTAATTTAGATGAGTGAGTTGAGAGTAGATGATGTTAGTATCTTGGTTTGGCATTTTGGGTTTCAGAACATGAGAGTGGCCATTGGTTTTGGTTTTTGTTAATGTATCAGTTGGTCATGAACAGTGTATCAGTTAGGATATTAGAGAGAGAGAGAGAGAGAGAGTGAACTAGTGTCAATGTATCCTATAGTCATATTATAGTTAATGTTAGTTCACTGTTTTTGGTATCCTATAGTTATACAAATGGCCAATACATTAACCATAGTTCAGTCTCTGAACTGAATGCACCCATTTAACAAATTTCAGTCCCTTGGAGCATGTATTAGTCTATATTCCTATTGTTCTGTCCATCTTCAAATTAAGTTCAGGCATGATTAGATGTATTAGTCCCTGTCCTACCTCTCTTTAGTATTAAGCTGTATTGCTCACATTAGTGTTCAGTCCCATTATTAACTGCAATCCCTTTCATAAGCAGGCCAGCTCTTGTCCTGTAGGATGTTCATCCAATTAACCCATATCTCATGGTTCAGCCCTACATCTGTCCTGCTACCTAAGGTCCCTATCTCGATATCCACTTGATTAATTCACCACCTAATTACTGTTTTAGATTCTTATAGTGACTGACACATGATCCATTTCTTATGATGCATGTTCAGTTTACCTGGAATGTTAAGTCCAGTCCACTTTTAGCTTGCCACTACACTTGGATACCCAGTCCCTACCTTAGTTTGAGTTCAGTCACCTTCTAATGACCAGTTCCTTGTTCTTATTGTATGTAAATATATACTGATATGTTAAGAGGGGGCTCGGGTATGTGATTACTGATATATATATATATATATTGATAGTAAGTTATATATGAATAGGCAGTAACATAGGGGATGTATACATATATTTGTTTGTATATATATATATAAGTTATATTGTGTGGGGAGTGGCAAGTATGGGAGGATATGTGTTCAGTTCTTACCTGTGCAGTCCATTTGGATTTTAGATGTTCAGTCCAAATCTTTTGGTTCGAATTTAGCCTCCTTGCTCTGAATAGAATAGTGTTTTGCCCATCATTTGTTATGTCCATTTGGTTGTCTTGCATTAGGCCATGACATCAGCCCCTATCTTATGAGTTCAGCCCTGTTTACTAGCAACATAGAGTGGGTGAGCAGGGGATCCAAGTGGTAGTGTCCCTAGAGCCTAAGACTAGTATTTGAGTTAGTGTTCAGTTATAGGAAGGGTAGGTATCAGTGGATAAATCTCGAGTTGTGGGTGAGGACTAGGAAGAGTGTTCAAGTGTGTGGATGAGTGAAGTATGGTTGTATCGGTTTGTGTCAGTAGATATCTGTGATTTGGTTGAGTGTTTGAGAGTGTGTCAGTAGTTGAAAGGCAGAGCAGTAGGGTTTTTGGGATACACACCTTGTACTGCACACAGGAATTAATTTAGCCAGTACATGTCAGTTGGGCCAGGCCAGGCCAGGCAGCAGAGCACTGCATGGCCAGTGTTAGGAGCCTTGTGGCCTGAACAAGGCATGGGGCTGCTGCTCTACAGCAGTAGTATATGTTACCTGCTGCACTTGGCAGAGAGGATTCCTTTCCCTGGTTGGTCGAGTGCCTTGGCACTTGGCCATGTTGCACAGCCATCAGATGGCCCATTGGTCATTGATAGTATTAGTAATTTTGTTGAGGGGTGTGGCTTGGCTTGGGTATGCATTGAGCAGCAGGGGATGTGGTTATTAAACTTTGAATGTATGTGAGGGGCTTGTGGCATGTAAGGCAGCAGTAAGAAAAATTGCAGTGGCTTAGCAGCATGTTTGGCATTGCCTAATGGATGGAGTTTTGGCAATTTGGGTACTGTGGCAGCGATGGTGGGTTATGAGTCTAATATGATTTTAACTAAGCTAATAGGTTTTGGTATATTAGTTAGTATTAGTCTAAGGGTGTTAGCATGAGAGGGGATTTACATATGTGAATTATGTGAGAGGTTGTATGAGGGTGTGGGAGTTTAGAGAGAGTATCATGAGGTATCCTAGAGTGGTAGTAGAAGGCTAATATAGGATATATGTGGTAGTGTGTTGGGCTATGTTAGTTCAGTGGACTAGTATCTTGGTAGGATACTTGAAAGTATCAGTGTTAGGTTATCTTTGGCCTAAGGATATTGGCTGCCTATTAGTCTAGGTAATAGGGTATTATCTAAAGACTAGAATAGTACATTACCTAGGATATATTGGTATATCCTGTATACATATGTATGTGCTAGTATAAGGTAATGTTAGGCATTTGAATATCTAGGTTAGGGTATTTTGGGTAGTTATGACTTGATATAGGTTAACTTGACCTAGAATGACCTAGAATTGACTAAGGTTTTACCAGGGTTGACCAGTTGATTAAAAGTCAACTGTGAGTCAATAATTGACCTAGTTTTGACCTAGATTGCATACCACTCACTAAAAAACCATGTTTGACACTATCTAACACCCATTTAACTCGATTTGTGACTCCACTTTGAGGCTCATTTCACATTCATTGCTCAGGACGGCAGGCGAGTACATTCTCTGATAGTTTTATTATATTGATATATCCTGTGATGCATGTTATACTCGTGTTATATCTTGATTCTGACACGTTGGACTCACGGATTGTTATTTTATGGATTCCTTGATTGGTGATACGTAGTTTCATGCCTATCTTGAATAATATAATCATGACTAATGCATCTATCGTGACTAATAAAATGCGTGTCAAAGAACCTGGATTCCATGTGTACTAGTCGGGCGAGGAAATACCTAGGAGACATGTGAATATACCCCTTTCTATCCTATTGGTCTTTCGTGAATAATAGCGGCACACACGTATGTGTATGGTTTGCCAGATATATCCCTCTAGCCGTTCACATGTCAAACTTGGTATTTCAAATCAATAGTCTTAACACAGTTTGTCTGAGTTGTCTACAACATATCTTGCATGACAGGTTTACTTATTTACATATCTGCATGTTTCTCATATGATCTTGTACGCTTGTCTTTTCATTTTACATTACCTCTACAACTTGATCATCAAGAATTTCATTATTATTTCATACTCATTGCGCTTGTCAATTATTTTGAACTGTTAGATGATGTGCTCGTTCCAATCCTGACTGGATGTGTTAACAAATATTACAGATGATGATGAGGGTGACTGCCCTACTTTCTATGGGACATATGAGGATGAAACTCAGGAGCCTGAGAAGCTTCTAGCTCAGTAGAGGACTACCCCCCTGATTAGACAAGTTAGTTAGGCTTGACTGGACTGCGATCCAGCTAGTACTTGAGACTTGTAGTATATTTATTACTCTGGGATCTTGTGTTATGTTTTGAACTCTAACTTGTGTTGGGATCTTGCATATATTTCTAGTTATTTTCTTATATCTTATCTTTCATAATTCATGCTATCTTCCTTAGAATTTCTTGTGATTGAGTTATGCCATATTATACCTCCGTGCGGAGATGACAGGTACCCTTATAATTGTCTAGTTGTAGTATATATAGACGACCTATACAGCGTTCTACTGCCGATTCTGTGGCATAGGCTGGACATACCCACTTTCTCGTGCCCTTCCTTAGGGTGCGGGTCGTGACATCAAGAGTCTATCAACCAAAAAAATCCAATCATAATTGGAACAAGTTCGCCATAATACTACACTATACGATATAATATACATGCATGAAAGAAACAATAATAAGTAAAACGAACTATATGTATGACACGGTATGATAAAAAGATTACAGTTATAACATAAGGGCAACATGACAGTCGACTCAATAGAGGAAAGTGAACGAATAATATAGCCACAAGATATCAAGTGTACTATATGTTTTAGAATACCAATATTCAACATGTGGTTCGGTTAGGAATCGGACGGTCAATACGTGAGGTGTATTTACTGAACAAATATTGTAAGACGGCCCCCTGACCGAATAAACTCTAGGCTAAACTGGGGTACCACATGTCTACTAATCGTATTCTCCCACACGACTAACTCACAAGTACATGTCCAACACGATAAACATTAATAATACGGTAAGCAATAAACACAATAACTAGGAGTAAGGCATGAACATGTACATATACTCTAACGACTCTAATTCTCGTGTGCAAGCAATAATCATGATTAATTAAGAATAGTGACAACATGAAATATATAGATGTAATAGTGAAAAGATGACATACGGATACATGCAGTACAAAATAAAGGTAATATAATGTCATAGTAAAACTTACCTTGAGTTAAGTTTGTAGTTGCCTTGTGACTTGATCATATTGGCACCAAAAATAGTCTCAGAGGTCAAAACCATGCAAGATGATCTCAGATGATGGCACAGACCATGCACTACCAAAATAAGTTATATCAGCGACGTATTTAGCGACTCAAAGAAAGAACGTCGCTAATTTTTGGGGGTTTAGCGACATTTATCTAAGACATCGCTGTTTGTCGCCAACAGCGATTAATAGCGACGTCTAGCAGCTAAAATTTGTTAAATGGGAATCTGCGTCGCAAGTTCGTCGGTACACGTCGCTGATATAGCGACGTGTAGCGACACATTTTAAGCAGCGTCGCCGTTTATTAAATATCAGCGACGTTTAGCGACGGCCGAGAAGGACGTCACTAAATGTTTCATATAGGCGGCGAGGGTT
The DNA here is from genome assembly GCA_029216955.1 of Iris pallida. Lineage (NCBI taxonomy): Eukaryota > Viridiplantae > Streptophyta > Magnoliopsida > Asparagales > Iridaceae > Iris > Iris pallida. Next base: position 12,159,393 of record JANAVB010007200.1, on the reverse strand, counting down.
TCCTTTTCGATCATTCACAAATTTCCTCCCCCCCCCAATTTTTCGTGCGCTTCTCCTCCGCGACACTCCTCCAGCGATTTTCCTCCTCCGGCCTCCTCCTCCGCGGCGCTCCTCCGGCGATCTCCCTCCTCCTTCTCCTCCTCCTCCTTCCTCAGGTAGCTCCTCCTAAGGTAACTCTCCCCTGTCCCCGCTTCCCATTTTTTCTTCGTCTTCTAGCTCTCTCTCTCTCGCGCTTCTAGTTCGTGTCCACGAGAGCGTGGACTCGCTGCGGGGGACACGAGACTCACAGTGGACTCGCTGCGGGGGACACGAGAGCGTGGACTCGCTTCTAGTTTGTGTGACACCTATTTTGTTGGTTTGGACACGTCGTGTCCCACTGTGTGGATACGAGACTCACAGTGTGACACCTATATACTGATACTGGGAGTTTTTTGGGCATATCAACTGTCAATTTGATGTTTTGCTTGGATTCGAATTCTAATTTAGGGTTCAAGCCCTATTTACTAATACTGGGAGTTTTTTGGGCATTTTTAGGGTTTTGAGATGATGAATAAATTGACTAATAATTATTATCGAGCCCTATAAAATTTCAGCTATGTCACGAAGGATGGATACTAATCCTGTGAATGAGTTTTCTCCTAAATATTCTCGACAGTTGAGTATGATTTAGCTCATTGACATTACTGAAATATGGAATAATTAGTGTAGGATATGTTGGTCAGGTTTTGGCAGAGTTGGGATATGATAGTATGCACGTTACAATTAACAAGGAATGATGTTGACACCAAATATTGTAGGACAGGTTACTTGAGTAACCTGGAATGTTTTACCTACTGAAACAAATGGTTTGGGCAAGGGTGTGTATAGGTTTGTCATCAGATGGTATAGGATTTTGTCTGCCAAGTTCTGAACAGCAGTCCAGGCAGCCTGCTTAGTTGAAAGTCTTAATTAGACTTTCTGTTTAGTACCCTTTGACTGAATTTAGTTGACCTGAATACCATATTTTAAATCCTAAATCTAAGTCTGTCTGTTGTTCAATTCATGACAGGTTATCTTGTTAACAGTAAATGCCTTCCTTTTTAATATGTGTGAAACTTAGAGGTAGGATAAATCCAGTACAAATTAGGGACTGTCATGTTCAGGCAGTTGGTACCAGTATTTAAAACTAGTTTGATTTGTATAATTATCTGCCATTCGACTGGCGAGACAGAAATCTATGTATGACTTTTGCAATAAGGAATTTGCATTAATCTACGGTACGATATCGTGATCAGGACATAGTCCCTACAGCCATTCGACTGGCGAGGCAGAAACTATGTAGCCGTAGATAAAGTTGACTGTCCTTCGACCCCCATCCCTCGGCAATGATGATACGACAACCATCACTACATCTTTTAGTAGTAGATAATGTCTTAGTATTACATTATGTGGGTTCATCTTGATTCTGTTACATCCTTCAGATACTAGATTCGATATGAACATATACTACACCATATATACAGAACATAGATGATTTAAACTAATGTATGCTAGAATGAATTTTGGGTTGTGTTCTGAGCCATTCGTCCCCACACTTGGCAATTATGCATGTAAAATATATCGTTGAAGAACATAAAACTTGTGGTCGTACAATCGTCACTTTCGTGCGTCAGTTCATGTCGGTCTTCACTTTCTGCAGTAATAATCTTAAAATGGATATGAATTACTATCTGCAGAACCATTTGTGGATATACAATCGTCATCCTGAAGAATTATTATCTGTGTCAATCTTTGCAGAATTATCTTAAAATGGATATAAATTACTATCTGCGGAACCGTTTGTGGATGTACAATCGTCATCCTGATGACATTTACGGTGTGCGGGATGAATTTATACAGGGTGTGCAACAGTTCCTGCAGTTTGCCAAGGCGTTCCCTCAGTACATGGACCGTACAAAAATTAAGTGTCCATGTATGAGATGTCGCAACTTGAAATATCATTCAGAAGTGGATGTGACATATCATTTGTATTCGAGGGGTTTCATACCAAATTATTATCAGTGGACCGCACACGGAGAACTTGTGCCTTTAGCCTCCGAGCCGGAGCCTTATGTGGAGCCTTATGTAGATGCCACGAGCATGCTGATTACGACCAAGGGTGGACGAACATGATTTTCTATACTGCGGGGCTTAGTTTCGATCCGAACAATCAATATGCAGCTGAGGAGGCACCGAATGCCAATGCTGCAAAGTTCATGGAGTTGCTGGAGAATGCAAGGACTCCTTTATATTCTGGTTGTGATAACCATTCACCGTTGGAGGTGATTACAAGATTATTGAGCATAAAATCAAATTTTAACATGTCTCAAGAATGCTACAACCGAATCCTGGAGTTAATTAAAGATATATTGCCGGAGGGTTGCAAGTTACCTAAAGACTTCTACCGATCCAAGAGAATGTTGAGATCGCTCTGGATGGGGTATGAAAAAATTGATGCATGTCGCAATAGATGCATGTTGTACTATAAGGACGACAAGGATGAAGACGCCTGCAGATTTTGTGGTGTCGATCGCTTCAAGACAACTAGTACAACAAGGACTTCTGGTGCACGCAAGCCAACAGATTCGATGTACTATTTGCCTTTGACGCCGCAGTTACAGAGGTTGTTTATGTCAAAGGAGACAGCTGATAATATGATTTGGCACAAGCGGGAACAAATAGATGGAGTACTGGATCATCCATCCGACGGGGAAGCATGGAAGTACTTTGATCGAGTGTATCCCGATTTTGCTTCGGAGCCGCGTAATATCAGATTGGGGCTTTCCACCGACAGTTTTATCCCATTTGGACTTTCGGACTCACAATATTCATGTTGGCCTGTGATTGTTACTCCCTACAACTTGCCGCCTTGGATGTGTATGAAGACTCCTTCCATGTTCCTAACTGTTATTATTCCACGTCCGAATAACCCGAAGAGGAACATCGATGTGTACTTACAGCCCTTGGTAGATGAGCTGAATCAGTTGTGGGAAGTAGGTGCAACCACATATGATGTTTCCAGAAAGCAGAACTTTCAGATGAGGGCCGCACTAATGTGGACCATCAATGATTTCCCGGCCTATGGAATGTTATCGGGTTGGAGCACCCATGGTCGTCTCGTATGGCCGTATTGCATGGATCTCACTAAGGCTTTACGTTTGAAACACGGAGGAAAACCGTGCTTCTTTGATTGTCATCGACAGTTCCTGCCAAAGGATCATCCGTACCGGAGGAACAGGAATGCTTTCCGTGCTGGCGTGGTAGAGAAGTGCAGTCCACCGCCATGGTGGTCCGGGGACACGATATGGGAAGAAATTAAAGAATTGTCAAGTGCTATTGAAGAGCCTACAGCGGGGTACAAGTGTGATGGATTTGGCCGCGCTCACGATTGGACGAAGAGGAGTATATTCTGGGACCTACCAAATTGGAGTGACCATCTGCTCAGACATAACCTGGATGTCATGCATATCGAGAAGAATGTATTTGACAATATAATAAATACGGTGATGGACGTAAAAGGGAAGACGAAAGACAATCCCAAGGTCAGGTTGGACTTAGAAGAAATATGCAGACGTCCAGAGTTGCATTTGATAAAGGAAGGAAGTGGGAAGTATAAGCAGCCCAGGGCCATTTTCTCACTGGACAAGGAGAACAAAGGTAAACTTTGTATGTGGATCCAGGACCTAAAATTTCCAGACGGGTACATATCGAATTTGAGAAGATGTGTTGACCCGAAGGAGAACAAACTACAGGGCATGAAGAGCCACGACTGTCACGTTTTCATGGAGAGGTTAATTCCGATTGCATTTCGGGAATTCTTACCTCATGTCGTTTGGGATCCACTGACAGAGCTTAGCATATTCTTCAGAGATCTTTGTTCTACTAAGTTGCTCGTCGATCTGCTTGAAAAGCAGGAGAAGGACATTACAGTAACATTGTGTAAGCTTGAGAGGGTGTTCCCTCCAGGATTCTTTGACTCTATGGAGCATTTGCCAATTCATCTTTCATATGAGGTGCGTGTTGGTGGACCCGTCGGTTATTGGTGGATGTACCCGTTCGAGCGCCGTCTAAACCACCTGAAGAGGAAGGTGAAAAATAAGGCACGGGTCGAGGGTTCTATTTGTGAAGCCTATGTCCTTGAGGAGATTACAAACTTTTGTTCAATGTATTTCAAGCCTCATATTGCTACAAATAGAACAAGAGCTCCGAGGAACGACGATGGAGATATAGAATATAATGATGCATTATTGAAAGTCTTCAATGCTCTTGGAAAGCCTTCTGGAAAACTGAAAAAGAGATATTTGAATGATGAGGAACTAAAGGCTGCCCAGTTATATATATTACTCAACTGCGAGGAGGATGAAGTGGAAAAGCTAGAGTGGTAAGTAAAAATCTTCAACGTTCAAGTCATTTATTTGTTGATTACGTTATTATAATTTAACGAGTATATCCCGATATTTATTAGTTTTCAGCAAATTTAATGATGAGGTGAGGTCAAGTAGACCATACATTGCAGATGAACAAGTAGAAGAAGAAATGAGACTTCATTTCCCGTCTTGGTTGACTGCGTATGTACGTAAGAAGCTAGTTAGAATCTTCCTCCATTCACAACTGCACAAGAAATAACTTAACATTAAACTTAATTTTGTATCTTTTCGGGTTTAGGTCGATCGTTCGGACGTCATCCTTGAGAATGAATCTATTAAAGCTCTTGCCAAGGGACCAATTTATGCCGTCAAAATATGGCCAAGTTATTGCGTGAATGGGTTTAAGTTCAAGTCAACAAATGCTCTCATCAGAGATAGCTTCCTGGATCTTGATTCCACAAAAAATAGTTGCTTATGTATCAAATCTACAAACTACAAAGATGTCACTCCAAACAATGATTTCTATGGCGTCTTACGGGAGATCGTAGAATTGACGTACAACTATGGCATAGAGCCTGCCAAGATCGTATTGTTCAAAGTTGATTGGTTCGATCCCATACAAAATCAAGGATGAAAAATTGACAAGCATGGTCTTGTGTATATTAACTACCGTCGTCGATACCAAGGATACGAACCATTTATTCTAGCAAGTCAAGCTCAACTCGTATATTTTACAACATATCCTAGACGGGGAATAACGAGGTACGACTGGTGGGCAGTATGTAAGACTAAAGCCAGAAATACCTACGACGTCGACGAAGTGGCTTATCAGGAGGACGAGCTGCCTCTTGTACCAAATACAGTTGATGTCGACTCAGCAGAAGTTCTCCATTCAATATCTACTTGTGTAGAAGAGGTACAAGTATTCGAAGGGGAAGACGAAGGAGATGCTAGTGACGATGAGGAGGAAGAGGAAGAGGATGAGGAGGAGAAGAGGATGAGGAGGAGGAGAAGGCAAACGAAGAAGATGGATTTTCAGAGGATGATTGAAAAACTGTGATTTTGATGTATTCATATTTCTGTAATCTTAAATTATGAACTATGATTATTTTTAAAAACTTAAATTATGAATTCCAATGTATGCAGATATTTCTAAACTGTCATTGTATTTATTTATATTTTCAATCATAAACTGTGATTTTGATGTATTCATATTTCTGTAGTCTTAAATTATGAACTCCAATGTTATTATCAGCATAGCAGGACGACGCGGAGGCACCTCAGGACGACGCGGAGATAGGCCAGGACGAGCCGTGTCCTTAGGTGGACAGAAAGCTCCGTTACCAGAGGATAGCTCTGGACCATCGTCTGACCCGAGCACTCCATTGTATCATACGGTCGTAGGTCCGGGTGGCAGTGCACCTGCGACGAGCAGTTCCAGGCTTGCTGATCATATTACTTCCTCTAGCCTTCCTACCGCTGACAGCATCATGGCGGTGGGGAGCAGGTAGAGGAGATAGTACCTACTCCCGCCCGGGAGGATCCATACCAGAGCGACCCTCCATGCGCACCTCAGGACGAGACGGGGATAGAGATTTGGGCCGACGGTCCTACGAAGTAAGTTATATATATATATATATATATATATATATATATATATATATATATATATATATATATATATTATGCATGTCTGTATATCTATATATATATTCATTAATACGTCGGTTATCATTGTATACAGATATCGTCCCTCGTCGGTACAGAGAGCGTTGGGCTCCTTTCTAAGGTCCAACTATGGGGGTCCGTGGATCAACTACTCGGATGCCTCGGAAGAGAGGAAGGCATTCTGGTTTGCCCACTTCAAGGTAACTAAAGATAGTTAATTTAGTATGATTAATATAATTTTAAGCATTTTTTAGAACTTATTATTTTAATTTGTAATTCTTGTAGAGGACTTATTTTTATCCACCACACCGGGCCGAGCAGATTGAGAGGCAGTTTCCTGCCGTCGCCGCCAAGTTGATCCGTGATGCAATTGACGATCAGAAAGCTCGTCAGCGCTCCGGAAAGCCGATTGCTGGTTGGATCACACCTGACCAGTGGACCACGATGAGGGCTCGATTTGAGGAGCCCCGGTACAGAAAGCGGTCGGAGAAGTCGAAGGCGGCTAGGACGAGGGCCGAAAAGTGGTGTGGTGGATCGATTCCTATGACGGAGCATTTCCGTCGTCTGGTATGTAATTTATTGTAAAATATAAGATTTTATTGATAGTAGGAGTATATAATTTTCTATTTTACTAAAGAATAAAATACAACAAACACGCAGGTGAAGAGGGGTGAGGACGCAAACATGGTGACCGTCTTTCTGGCCACCCATCGGAAGGACGGGAAGCTCATCGACGACCGGGCTACTCAGAGCTATGTAAGTACTAATTTAGATTTCGTTAATTTTTAACACAACTTGAAGAATATACAGATAACCATATACTTAAAAATAATTAAATATTTTAGACGTTTATTAGGCTAATTTAGGTAAGTACTGATGTATAGAGATGCACAATGATTTCTAGGAAGAGTATGTTAGGCTACGTGATGAGCGTACGAGTGCTAGTGCACCGACAGAGGGAGGGGTTGGTACATCGCAGCCCTCTCCGCCTCAATCGGAGGACAAGCCCTGGAAGACCGCTGTTGGTGGTCGTCAGAAGGGTACGTACTACGGTACGGGGTCCTACGGCGCATTTCTTGCGACGCAGGCATCCAAGGCTCCCTCTTCCAGTGCACATTCACAGCCATCACAGGCCGAGTCATCCCGAGTCGAGGAGACCATTGTCCGCCAGATTGCTGAGCTGCACGACGATATGCTGAGGAGGATTGCTAAGCAGCCAGGGTCGCAGGCGTAAGGGGACGCTACGTCGGTCACCGCACGCTTTGACGAGCTCGAGTGCACCGTGCAGCACGTACAGGGGACACAGGAGTCCATTCACGACACCGTTACTAGGATAGCGGCTTGCATGGAGCAATGCAGCGCCAGACTGCGAGCCCTAGAGGAGACGCGGACGCACCCATCTCCAGCGGTTACACTGCCTCCTTCTCCAGCGGTTGCATTGCCTCATCCTTCATCGTTGTCGGTGGTTCTTACACCGGAGCAGTATGCTTACCTTCTTTCCAGGAGCGGTGATGCTCCTCCTGATCAGCCATAGTCGACATATATATTGTTGTGTGATGGCCCATTGTTGGATCTTTTATGTGGTTATACATACATTATTCTTATGTGGACCATTATGTTTGACATTGTTGTTACAAATTTTCATATATCTGTGTTGATTGATGAGATTGTGTTTCTAACATGTTTGTGATTGTGTGTATATGTGTTGTTTGATACTGTGTTCATGATACACACCGTCGTTGTTGTAACAAATGGTGTAGGGGATGCTGCAAATGCTGAAAATACTGTAGGGGATGCTGCAAATGCTGTAAATTTTTTTAATTTTTTTCAATATTAGCGACGTTCAGCGACTCTCAGCGACGTCCAGCGACGAAGGTAACGTCGCTAAGTAAGTATAAGGCACGTCACTAACTGTGATGAATACCGTCGCTGATCGTCACTAAATGTCGCTACATAGGACGTCGCTAAATATCGCTATATGTCGGTACTATAGCGACGTAGCAAAGTCGCAGAACGTCGCCATTTGGCTCTCAAGCCAGGTCAGCATCGATGCATGTCAAGTCGCTCAACGTCGCTAGATTGCGTCGGTAAATGATAACGTTTTACGTCGCTGGAAGTCGCTGAATTGGCGACGTGTCCGCGTCACTGAGTGTCGTCGCAATAGCGACGTATTGCGACGTTTTGTTGTTTAGTGACTAGGTTAATCGCAACTACGTGCAAACGTCGCTAAATACGTCGCTAATCGATATTAGCGACGTATTTTCCCTATTTAGCGACGTCCTGTAGCGTCGCTGATTTGACAGATTTTAGTAGTGATGTCATGGAGTCCAGAATCGTCAAATTGGTTAGGGACGATATAGAGAAGTCCGAGTTTCGTAAGAATATGTAAAGGATTTGATTTGGTTATGGACAAGAATAGATAACCGAAGATATTTTTATAAATAAACATATATATATATATATATATATATATATATATATATATATATATATATATATATATATATATATATATATATATAACTATTTTTAATACTAGGAAATATTTATATTACTAGGAAACTATAAGAAATATTTATAATATATATAACTATATATATATTTTTAAGAAATATTTATAATACTAGGAAACTATATTTTTCTAGCCAAAATACTTTTTAGATAATAACTTTCTAAAACATAATTTTTCAAATATATAATTTAGGTTAAAATTTATAATTTAAAACACTATAATAATATTTTATTAAATTCTAAAATTTAATTTAAAAATAATTTAGCAAATCTCATTGTCATGCAAAAATATTTATGATTACCGAATATAGAATTTCAAACATAATATATTTTTCTAACACAAAATATATACAATAATTAAAAATAAATAAATTTTAAAAATTCGAGAAAATGGGGTACAAAGTCTACTAGCACGCTAGGTCACACGCACACCCACTACTGCACCCAAGTCAAGCTTGGACACTCTCCTAACACACAACAACGCATCCATATATAGCAAAAAATAAAATAAGATCATAGTGGCATGGTATCTTGCCTAAAATTGCCGCAAAAGAATAAAGTATCAGTCTGGCTTAAACTTTCGTAGTCTCGGTCTCACGAACTCTTATAAATAATCATAATAAATAACATTAGGAACCCCACTAACATGATTACTATCAATATATATATATATATATATATATATATATATATATATATATATATATATATATATATATATATATATGTTAAAACCAAATGCCCGTGGACTAAAGCCCTCGGGCTAGAGTCACCCAGTCAGCACTTGGCCCGGGAGCCGTGGCCACTTCCACCCAGCCGCTCCAGTGGGGGATCGATCTTGTGACCTCACACCATGGTGCCAACGGTCTTACCGTTATACTAAACCGCCATTGTAGTGCCCCGTCCCGCTCAGTCAATCGGTGGAATCGAAATGCCGACGACGTTCGGACTTAGCCTTGCAACGGCTGTATGAAGACATCATTCGATCAAGGCGACCGCATCGCTCAGGTGCAATAGTTTCAGTGAACTTGCCTCATCTTAGCCTTCACAAAAAAATTGCATATTTTTAACTCGCACAAGTAGGCTTGATAATAAAAGAGACGAATCCACATACCTAAAGGGAATAATCCCGACAGGTCGAATTGAGTTAGAATATAGAAAGGTCCAATGGTCGGCTTAGAGTTGGTGCACGACGTGCTTTGAAAATGACACTCGGTCCTTCGTCCTGTGGCTTGGGATAAGGAAAAGTTGGTATTCGCCACAAGCTAAGAGTTAGCCAAATTTATAGGCGTCGCCCGCATAAATGCTTTATAAAGTATGCACGGTCTTTTCGCCCAAGGCGTGGCATAGTCTCTGCTCGTCAATGGGTTAAGTTGTATTGCACGACTTGTGGCATAAGTCTAGGCACCCCCCAAATAACTTGGTTGTTTAAAGTCGAACGTGCGTACGGCACGTTCCCACGATGCAAAGCTTGACCCAGCCTTTGCTCGTCAAGTTGTTGCAAAGTAAGTTAGGCAAGTTATGTTAAGCTATCAGGAGTAGTAGCAAGCACAGTCCTATGAGTTCTACGGCTGGGTATAACCACATAGTCCCACGATCATAAGACCCCTCATATAGAGTATGACTTAGGAGATGGTGTCGCATAGAGTTTCAAGTTGGTTTAAGACACGATGCTACGGATTTAGTATTTTAAGGCACGGGCCACGGTTGATTTATTGACTTTGGAAAGTGTTTCAAATAGTTGTTCTTGAGTTGAGTAAAATGATAGGGCAAGAAAGAAAAATGCTCGCGACTAGGTCGTCGAGGCAAGAGAGAAGAATGCTCGCGACTGGTCGCCGAGGCAAGGTCTGAGATGTGAGAAGTGTTGAACTTAGCCCTGAAAGAGATGGTTGTTTGCCCAATGATTATATCATGTTTTTGAATATGGCTAATCAATTAAGTTTAACATAATGACATCACAAATATTCATGTAATCACTATCATGTTGCTACTTAAACTTCGTATTGTCCTCAATATTTACTATTTCAATATTGTTGAGCTACATAAGCTTGTATCATATTGTTTTATTTGTCTAACATGTTCTTATAGACATACAGTAAGCATGATCAAGCTTTAGAGTAATATTGATGGGCCAAAGACGTTATTGGCGAAGCCACCGAAAGGTATTCAGATTTTTCAAATCTGTTTTATCTTTGGACGACCGCCGTCAAGTGAAAAAGACATCTTCAAAGTCTGCTCAAATATTTGAAGAAAGGCGTCATCAAAGGGATCTTGGTTTTTCTATTTTTATCAATGTATTTTTCATATTTATTGAGTCTAGGAATACGATATAAACTGCATCGTACTGGTAAACAGGCTACCCAAGAAATATTTTCAAAATACCCTTTTATTTTGAAAATAAGCCTACTTACAAAAGCCCAAACTACTTACTAACTGCCTGACTTTTCAAAAAGCCCAAAGACCAATTTGCAAAACCCTAACAGAACCTAGCAGAACTCGGCCAGAATTTGGCCAGAGTTCGGTTAGTGAACATTGCTTTTTGAACTTGGTCTTCCTGCAGTTACGGATCCCAACGAGATTTTCTCATAGAGTTTTGTCCGAATTCTGCCCAAATTTTGTCAGAATTCTGCCTTTGGAAAAACTATAAATAGAGAAGGATTTCAATCATTTCAATTCACTCATACACCAATTCACTTTCATATCTCTTCTCTATAATCCTACTACTTCTTCCAAAGTATTCTGAGCTATTCTTTTTCAAATCCCAAGCCAGTTACAATCCTCTAGTCGATTTGCCAGTACGGTACGGTCTAGAAGTTTTAGAATAATTGTAATCAGAGACTTGATTGAAGAAAGACTCTTCACAATTGAAGTTGGTCGAGTACTTCGGATCAAAGCTCGCGTTGTAGAAGTTGCAAGAACTTCGGATAAAAACTTGTGGTGATTTTCCATAGTAGATTCAATTGGAAGCTAGAGTTCTTCTGACTGGACTAGTCCTCACAAGAGAAAAACTAGTATACATCCTTGTGTTTGCTTTTGCTCTCTACTCTCTACTTTTTATTTACTTACTTGTGATATATATTATGTGATCTTGTTACTAACATTTTTAATTAGCTAATTTTTGCTGCCTACTCTATTTACCCCCTCTAGAGTATTGTGCTTTACAACTCGTTCCTACAATCGGTCCTACAATTGGTATCAGATCCAGTACTGCAACTCGAGGTAATATATTCTGATCCCAATTGTTCCTACAATTGTTATCAGAGCGGGTTATACAGGTAAAGCAAGATAATATTGTTATTATATAACTGCTGTTACATAGATTACTATATCACATATGGCAAGTATGTACTTCACAACTGAAGAGCAATCCTCAAATAGACTCCCACTATTTGATGGAACAAACTATAGTTATTAGAAGATACGGATAAGCTTCTACCTGAAGTCTCTAGAATTTGAATAATGGTCAATTGTTGTCAATGGCTACAAAAAGCCTACTATCACTTCTATTCTCACATCCTCTATAATCAATAAGCCTTATATATAGTTACACGGAGGAAGAAAGAAGTTAGCTAGCCTTGATGCAAAAGCTATGCATATCTTTTATTCTGCTGTAGACATAAATGTATTTAATCTTATTAATACGTGCACAACATCTCATAAAATTTAGAAAGTTCTTGAAGCTACTTATGAGTGCAGGTATGAAAGCAAAGCTAACAATTCCAGAGAGAATGATAGTCTTCATAATAAAGCAAATATGTACATGACGAAATTGGGATTTAAGGTACAACACAATCCCTTATATGAAGAAGAGCTTGCATGTGACAACTACAAGAAGATAGACCACATCCAAGAAGATTGTACTACTAGAAAGGAGAGTCACTACGAACAATCAAATGAAGAAAGATTATCATCTCACAAGTACACTAGCACGAGCATATGGTGTGAAAGCAAAGCAAGAGATTCTGAAGAAGAAAAAAAAGAAGAAGAAGAAGAAGAAGAAAAGAAGAAGAAGAAGAAGAGAGACCTCATAAAGCTGCAAATTTATGCTCAATGGCATTATCTAACGAGGTACAGAATAATTTCTTTCTTGAAAAGAATGAATTATCTTATGATGAGTTATCTGATGCTTTCAGTGATCTATTAGAAGAACACAAGAAAGTATTAGATAAGTATAAGCAAGCTAGAAAGGATATTCTATCCTATAAGCGGGAGAATGAAAAGCTTACTTGCTTATTGAATGATGCTAGAAATAGTTCTCCTTCTGATAATTCTACTGAGATTTCCACACTGAAGTTTAGATTGCATGAGGCACTTGATTGCATTGAGAAAAGCACTCAAGAAAATGCAAAACTTAAGGAGAAACTAGAATCTGAAAAGAAGAAGTATTCTATTGCTTCATGTAGAATTGATGCTCTTTCTGCTAAGTATGATGAGATCTGTGCTAACTCTAAAAAGTTCGAGATCAGACTGGGAAAGCAGGTAGTACAACCTACGACTCAGTCTAACACAAGACACTTAGCACATCATAAAATCACACACGACAGATCATCTAGAAAGGAAGCAAGCAAAGCTAAAGCTTCACATAACCATACTTTCTATTACAAGTATCCACGCACATCATGTCATCCCACTGCACGTTCTCATACTGCTGCACATAGCACTATTAATATTTTCTGTCATTATTGTGGTTTGAATGGACACGTTTCTAATCGTTGTCAGAATAGAAAACTAGTTGATATAAACTTATGCAAATGGGTTCCCAAAGCTAATAAATATGGATCCAAGTATTGGATACCAAAGTCTTCACCTAATATTACAGGTGAAGCTTCTCATATCGAATAGAACCATGGAACATGTTGGTGATTGCAAAGCTACAAAGGCCATCTTCCATGCAATTGCACCAACAGAAGTGTGGTCACTAGAACCACTTCGGTAACATGCTTTCTAAATAGTTTTTAATATCTAGCATGTTCTTTTTGATGTCTTGCTATTAGCTTTCATTGATATCTTTTAATTTGTTTATTGTTTGAATCAATGTGATACATAATCCTAGCTTGACTAGTTGTTTAGCTTAAATGATCAGTTCATACTATATAGTGTTTATTTTCTATTAGTGTGAAACATTTATCTATGTATGCACTTTATTTTAGTTTTATCTTTGAAGCTTGCATACCACTCTAGTCCATGGAAGCTTTTATTTTTGGTTAATATGCTTTTGACTCTTTGCCTTTTATATTATTTTTAATGGTCACTTCTTATCGATTTGTCTTTAACATGTCATATTTACTTTGATCGGTATTTTGTAAGTATGTATGTTTAGCACAAGTCTTGTATTTACTTGAAAAGTATACATATATTTTTATGTTAACCTTGTGCTTGCATAATATATTCACTATGATTCTCAAATTTTATTTTGATTAACTTCTTATGAATCAATTACATCTTTGTCTGATAAAGTTTATTTATGCATGTTTTTGATCTTGCGATAATTTTTTATGCTTGTTAATGATACATGAATAATTCATTGTCATTCATATATTGCTGATATGTTTCTTATATTTTTGTATAAATATCTTTATGGGGATATATGAGTTAAGTTCAAGTTCTATATATTATTTTGAAAAGCAGTTTCAAACTTGTACTTATCTCATACTTCAGCTATTGATTACTTAGAACAATTTCTTATGTTCTTATCTTTATTAGCTTCTTCCTCAAAGCCTCTTTTTCTTGGCTTTTTGGTTGACATTTTGGATACATGATATTTTTAATATCTTGATCTTGATAAACAATTCTTTGGGTATTTAATTTTTTTATAGTTAGAGATGCTGGATTTCGATGTTGTTCGATGATACTACATATATTCTTTTGAAACTAAGTTCTTAATAGTAGAGATCATTTTGGGAACAAGCTAAAAGGGTCCTTCTGTCATACAGTTGTAAATAGCCTGAAACGACACGGTGTACTAGTCTTCGGACTACCGCTAGCTGGGAACCGGCCCCTACAGCTAATCCGAAGTGATCAATGCTTTATAGACTTAAGATTTATTAAGGTGTACTTGCAACTATCATCTAATTTTGGATCCAAGGTACTGAACCAGTCCCCTAGATTCCAAATAAATTAACGTATCTAGGTCCTATATTTGATTTACAAATGTTTTATATTTTATTGTTACCCAATAATTTTGTAGCACATATAGATAAATGTAATTCATACATCTTATACTGTATGCTCCATTGTTCTAAGATTTTTTAAGTCCATAGAACATAATTTTTTTTCATATTGCACTAATTCTTCTTAAATTCTCGGTTATAAAAGAAGAGATTTGTTTTGGGTACAAGCCTACAAAGGGTCTGTCTGTCACCATGACTACGGTCGAAGCGAAGCGGTACTTAAGTGTTCCCCGGGGAACCTCCGTTAGCTGGGACAGTACCTCTACAGCTAACCCAAGATTGATCAACACTTTATAAACTAAAGATTTATTGAGATCCAGTTGCAATTGTTATTTGATAGATTTTGGATTTTAGATTTGATGGATAATATATTTAATAATTTAATTTTACGAAAGGTAACATACATTGATCTTCCATAGGTTAATGCTTGTCATCTTTTGATATATTCTTTTCTGTCACACTTTTCGATATTTAGACTTATTGATTTTGTGACTACTCATTGAATATTATTATCTTATGATTTCGTCTTTAACTTGTGTAATATTCATGATTTTAAGCTTTATTATTCTCTTCTTATTCAAGTTACTATTTACAACAGTAACTCTTTGCAGGGGAGAAGTCATGCATATTGAATGTCTCTCTCTCAAAGCGTTTTTTTCTTTAAATCTTACGGTTGTCAGGTGGACACCATGCTAAGGGTTTAAAAGGGAAGAAATGAACTTTGATAAGAAGACCTAATATTTTTTAATTAGTTTCTACTTCCGAAAATATGTCTCTGAATTTTATTTTAAAATTTTATCTATACTATTTTTTTGGATATAACCAAGTAAAGGTGGAGTAGTTAATTGTTTCAAATCAATTATCCCTTGACATGCCATATATTGGACATTTATCTAGTTATGTTTATTTGTTCAAATAGATTTATTTATGATTTATGGATTTTTTTATTAAAATTATTTTTTGTGATTCGAATCGCCAGCTTTCAGTCTGAGGACTAAATGGATGCATTCGAACATTTACTAAGACAGTTTTTCGTAATAAATTCTATATTTTTGAAAAGTCTTTTTGATTTCTTTTTGATTTATTGAATCTGTCTGGTACTCAAATGTTATTATTAAACACAGTTTTCAAAATTTTTATGTCTTGAAATATTTCTTCTAATATATATATATATATTGGAGATATATTTTGTTTCTTCATCTTTAAGCATTTATTTATTGTATATTTAATTTTCTTGCCTAAAGATGATATTTATTTTAAGTTTGGGATTTTATATGCATTTGATCAAAGGGAAGAAAAATACATATCTTGGATATCCCTTAGATCTTGTGATTATTTATTTATCTATTTTATGCATATAAATTATTTTTAAACTATATACGCATATTTTAAGGGGGAGCAAATTAATTGTTTCAATTCTTTTATGCCCTTAATATGTGGTATACCTAGTTCATCATGAACATATATTATTTTACTTAAAATATCTTCTTGAGTTGTTCATGATATTTGGATTTGTATTAGATAAGAGAATATATGATTATTATTATTTATTTTTAATTCTCTCATTCGAGTTTCTAAAAGTTATCTTGCCAAATATATATTGATTATTTCTTGAGTTTATATTAATTTTGGCATTTCTTATTGAGTTTTATCTCAAAGTTCATGATTATCTATATTTAGACTTGTAAAACCCCAATATTTTCTAATTATTTTAATGCTTTAAAAAAAATTCTATTTTTTTGAGTTTATTTGGTATATGTACGTAATTGTAGATGTATATGATATATGCATGATTGTGTGCTTGATATTTTTACATACTACTAAATATAGCCTACCTTGTTCTAAAATATTTTTGTTACTTTATTAAGAATTTTAGAAAATTTTCTTGTGAATATATATATATATATATATATATATATATATATATATATATATATATATATTATATATATATAAATATATATATAGTGTTTGTTTTAAAAAAAATATATATATAAAGCAAATGGGTGGTGGGCCGAACCCCCACCATTAGCAGCAGCAGCTGCGGGGGGTGGGACCCGACCCCCACATAACACTAACCCAGCAGCTAATAAGCTGCAACCCCCCCAAAAAGCCGACCCATCTATTCCTAAAACCGAGCCCCCCATAGCAACAGCAGTAGCTGTGCGGATTGGAGGGGGGGCGACCCACATTCAATTTGTTAACAGCGGCTACAGCAGCTGTTATTTGACCCGACCCCACCTAACAAGCAGCTTCAGCTGCTTTGCTTTGAACCCGACCCCAACTCCAAATCCTAATAAGAAGTAGTCGGCAGCAGTATTTAAACCCCGTCAAACCGAAACCCTAACTCTCCTAAACTCTTCACCCTCCACATCTCCTCTCCATCTCGAATCCTAGGCGAACCCCAGGCCGTTGGCGGTGCCGCACCAGCGCGAGCGCTACCGGACAGCCCCGGACGACCCCACTTCCGAGCAATCTCAGTTTTTGCGAGCAGCGAGGTACCCTTCTTCCAATCCACTTTTCTTCACGCACGCTCGATGATTTCTCGAACTATAAATTTCTGTGCGTAGCCCATATGAACCCCTCCAATCTCCTTTAGATAGAATCCTGGGAAACCCAGGGGATTGCTCGAGAAATCGAGGCAAAGTTGCCCCAAAATCTGTCGAAACAGAGTTGGAATCCAGTTTTAAAACCGCAACTTAGAAGCCAAATTCCGATCTGTATGTCATGATTTTTCAGAAACTAATTGAACACATCTGTAGACAACATAACCATGATTAAAACGCTTCTTATAGAACTGTATTTCGTTTTCTGTGCAAGAATTAATTCAGCGTTAAAGTTGGGCGAAAAACTGTTTTCAAAGTGTTAATTTCAGAAAATTTCCACGATACGACGTACACCCGACAAACCGGGCGACGTGGTTGCGCGTTATACGCATCGAAAGGCGCGTATGGACGTTGCTGACGTGTGGGAACTGACGGAACTCAGTTTCGTCGCGTGTGCGCGACGAAATCAACGCGTATCCGTCGAGATACCCCCGTATTGGCGTTTTGCAAACTTGCCCATAACTTCGTGTACAGTCGTCGAATTGAGACAAAACTTGTGCCAACAGGTCCGGATCGAAATTCTGGTCCTGCATGCCAAGTTTGGTTCGATTCTGAGAAGGTCGAATCGGAACCCATTTTTGGCGGGCCCACGACCCACTCAAACGGGCGAATTTGTACACGGCTCATCGGAATCCAAAACTGGACATACCGTTGAGTTCCTCTCCTAAACTGAATTCGTAGACATGTAGTTTGACGACTTTAGAGACCGTAAACTTTGGCACGCGTTTCGGTGCAAAGCGGGTCCAACGGCGGACATCGTTTTGACCCAAAATGATTTTGCCCCTGTTCCAGAATTAAACTTTTGGACAGGCGTTTTCTAGGTATATCTTCTTCACCGAGATCATTTTTGATGTTTGTTTCAGCGTTTGGAGTCATCTGTGATTTGTGAGTTTGGTGCTGACACTTGCTACTCTTGGATTGCCTTTCTCGCACCGCAAGCTAGTATACCTTGCCAAAGATTCTGATTGTGCTCATTTATTTTCAGTATATTTTATTATTGCATATTTCTTTCTCTTATTTGTCATTTTGTTTCTATTAGGCGTCCAAGTCACACTTGGGTGCAAGCGGCTACATATAGTCGTTTTATATTATTTATATTGCATGTCGACCTTGTGTTAGTTGACTACCCTATGAGTATGTGGGGTATTTTCATATCCCCTATGGCCTTGACACATGTGTATCACGTGATGAGTGAGTTATATAGGACACGGACCTGCGTACTCGACTGGCCATCGATACGTACAGGACGTGCGACGGTTAGGAGGTAACTGCTACTAGTGTGTCGAGTTAGAAGCCGTAGCAGTTGCCAACTGGACAGGCTGTGGATACATCTTGGACAGGAGAAGTTGGGGGGGAGGGGACAGCTACTAGCGTAGGGGCTACTTTTATTTTACACACATTTGGGAGATAGTGTCTCGGATGAGCGCTACGTGTTATCCGGCCGATAGTGTCTCGGATGAGCGCTACTTGTTGGCCACTCTTTATTACTTGCTTAAGACAGCCCCTGCGTAGAACGTTGTCCTCTAAAGTGCATCTCACATAGACGGTTAGGAGATCCTGTAGAGTCATAGTTGCATACTTTACACATTCAGTTACTTGGCATGTTTTCTGTATCTTGTTACGTCCCTCTGAGGACCTGGTCATCTCTCCAGGATTAGACGAGCAGGACTATCCAGAGGAGTACGGTGCCGCATTGGATCCAGCATACATCGGTGACAAGGCACCTTCCGCTCTTACTTAGTTTTATTCTTACTATCTGAGACCATGTATTGGACATCTTTTTATCATTTTCTTGCTGTTTGAGGAGGTTGGACTCCATTTAGTTGAGACTATTTTCCATAGCTGTTTGGGTGGGAATGTCTACCCGACTATATTTTGATATCATCATTTATCTTATTTAGTGGACTTATTATATTCTCTGTGTTGAGCTGTGGATGAGATTTAGTTATATATTGTGGCTTATCATGTACTATTATTACAGCTTATGTACTAATACGGGGATTACCATACATTGGTGTATTCTTCGTATAGTACAGCTGGCATGTCTACGTACTTAGTCCTACGTATTTTGGGACTGGGGCGTTACATATTTTGTGGTAGCCCATGTAGGTCAAACCAAAATATTGTTGGGTTACATGACTGTGCCCAACAAGCCTGCAAACTAGGAATAGGATATAAAATCTCATCCACTACTACCACCTTCTTTGATCTCTACTCCATCTACTTTTTCCTATAACTTATTGAATTCCTTTCAGCTTGAAATTGTTCTAACCAACTCTAAATTTTCGTGCCAATATAGGATGAATCTTCGTAGCGGTTTCACTACTCCCCTTGCCATTACTGACGGGAACACTACTGCTCGCGAGGAACCAGGGAACCAGTAAATCCGCAGCAGCCAGCTATGTCTCCGACCACTCCAGCACCATCCGGGCCATCCACCCAGCCAGTGATGACCCCAGCCACGACTCAGCAGACTGGACCCGAGGATCCTGCTCCTCAGGGAGAGTACCTACCACCACACACCATATCCACCTCCGTTCCTGCCACAGATTCCACCCTAATATCCACCGTCATCATATCCACCACCACCACCTCCAATATCCACCATCCTATCCACCTCAGCAGCCTCCGCCATATCCATCACCGTATCCACCATCATATCCTCCCAGTATCCTCTACAGAATCCACCTCTGTATCCACCCACATACCCCCCACATTATCCCTTTCCATATCCTTCATATCCTCCACAGTACGGGCTACAGGGTGCCCCACAGATCATACATCAGATGCCATACATGCCCCCACAGCAGCCCATGCCTCAGGCTGGTGGGACTACTACAGAGCAGATTCTCCAGGGCCTAGTACAGGCTCAGATGCAGCAGAGCGAGGCCATCAGGAGGAGTGTAGAGACAGCATTGGCCCGAGCACCACAAGCCACTGTGGGTTCTATCGAAGGGTTCCGCAACATGAATCCTCCGCACTTCAAGGGCACTGAAGACGTTATCGGGATCACCAATTGGCTGGTTAAGACAGAGAATCTCCTGAAGGCTTCAGAGTTATCGGCAGATCTATGGATGACGGCAGTAAAGTTACAGCTGGAAGGAAATGCTTATAATTGGTGGGTCACAGAGGAGAGGCGGCTAGGACTTGATCAGACATGGGGGAATTCAAAGAACTGTTCAATAAGAAGTTTTTCTCCGACACTGCCAAGGATGCTTTATATGAACAGTTTCTACACTTGGAGCAGGAGAATATGACAGTTGACGAGTATGATGCCGAGTTTAGCCGACTGAGTCGTTTTGCACCAGGGTTGGTTACGACAGAGCTGGAGAAAGCCAAAAGATTTCATAGAGGCTTGAGTATAGAGTTGCAGAGGTACACCAGCTCCGAGTCGAGGGTCTCCTAAGCTGCTGTTCTGGCAGAAGCTAGAACTCAGGAGGCCGCAAGAAGGCGAATCGACGAGTTACATTGACTATAGGATCAGCTAAGACCACTACAGGAGGGCCAGTGAGACGTCCTCCCACACAGCAGCATCAGCAGAGGACAGGGCCATACCAGACACATGAGAGGTCCACTTGCAATTTCTGTGGCAAGGTTGGTCATGTTGTGAGAGATTGTAGACGACGGTTGGGGCATTGTTTGATTTACGGGTCGAATCAGCACCAGGCTAAGGATTGCTCATTTCAGAGTTACTATACATAATCAGCAGCAGAGGCCAGCTATTGCAGGACCAGGAGTACCAAAACCACCTTTACCCCCTCAGGCAGCCCAATTCCAACAGACTAGAGCACCGATGGGCAATCAAAGAGGTGGACGTTATAGCAGTATGGTTTTAGTTGCATCATTTCCTGCCGTCACATTATTTGACACTGGAGCCACCCATTCATTCATAGCCACTAGCTTTGCCACTAGACACAGTATACCCATGTCATCTTATCTAAAAATATTAGAATCCTCACTGGAGGAGGAGTAGTTCCTGTTAGTGGTATTTGTAGAGATTGTCCTGTAGTGATAAATGGAGAAGATGAAAGCACGACTTCTTGTATTTCCGATGCCGACGTTCGATGTGGTTCTTGGAATGGACTGGTTGAGCCAGCATTTCGCTCTCATTGACTGCCATAGGGGCAGTATCGTCTTTAGACCACCGAGTGATGCGGAGTTCGAGTTCACCAAAGAGGATGCCTTGAGGAGCGATGCATCTGCATCGGGGACTCACATGATGCAGGACACCCCTCAGCACCCTATCATCACCGAGTTCGAGGATGTATTCCCCGAGGAGCTGCCAGGACTGCCGCCTGACCGAGACATTGAGTTTTCTATTGAGCTTATTCCGGGAGCCGAGCCTATTTCATCTCGAGTTTATCGACTAGCGCCCAAGGAGTTGGTAGAGATGAAGACGCAGATTGATGACTTATTGGAGAAGGGCTTTATTCGTGCCAGTGCATCACCATGGGGAGCACCCTTCTTTTTGTGCCTAAGAAAGATGGACAGTGCGCATGTGCATCGACTACAGAGCATTGAATCAGTGACAGTGAAGAACAAGTATCCATTGCCGCGTATAGATCTATTTGATCAATGAGTGGAGCAAAAGTATTCTCCAAGATTGACTTACGATCAGGCTATCACCAATTGAAGGTTCGGAAGGAAGATATTGCAAAGACGGCTTTTCGATCGAGGTATGGACACTACGAGTTCTTGGTCATGCCTTTCGGTTTGACCAATGCACCCGCAGTTTTCATGAATTTAATGAACAAGATCTTTCACCAGTATTTGGACAAATTTGTAGTAGTCTTTATAGATGATATCTTGATTTACTCCAAGAGTCAAGAGGAGCATGAGCAGCATCTACGGATAGTTTTGGGAACACTGAGGAATGAGAGACTCTTTGCGAAGCTTAGCAAGTGTGATTTCTTTCTCAAGGAGGTATCATTTCTCGGTCATGTTGTTACGGGTGATGGCATATCAGTGGATCCAGAGAAGATCACAGCAGTCGAATCATGGCCCGCTCCCACATCAGCTACTGAGGTGAGAAGTTTCCTTGGACTTGCGGGTTACTACCGAAGGTTCGTAGAAGATTTCTCTCGAATAGCGGGGCCAATGACTCGATTAACTTGCAAGGATCAGGAGTTTGTATGGACAGATGAGTGTCAAGCCGCATTTGATGAGTTGAAGAAGCGATTGACCACAGCACCGATCTTGACACTACCATCGGGCCCGGGAGGATTTGTGATCTACAGTGACGCATCCGGGAAAGGATTAGGATGCGTATATGCAGCACGGTCGTAGTAGCATATGCATCGACAGTTGAGGGTGCACGAGAAGAATTATCCGACCCACGACTAGAGCTTGCAGCGGTTATTTTGCTTTGAAATTATGGAGACACTACTTGTACGGCGAGAAGGTTGATATCTACACTGATCATAAGAGCCTCAAGTACGTGTTCACACAAAGGAGTTGAATATGCGACAGCGACGTTGGTTGGAGTTATGAAGGATTATGAGATCGAGCTACATTATCATCCGGGCAAGGCTAATGTCGTGGCAGACGCATTAAGCCGCAAGCCCATGGCACACTTTTTGACTACACAGAGGGAGTTGATTAGAGACTTGGAGCAGCTTGGTATTGAGGTAGTATTGCCTGGAGCCGATGGCGTATTAGCCAACCTCCAAGTACAATCATCATTGGTAGAGCGCATCAAGGCAGCATTGCCTAATGATGCCAGATTTCACGGCTCAGGGAGAGGACCGAAGCAGGAGAGCAGACGGGATTGAGGATTCATTCTGATGGGACATTGCGATGTGGTGATCGCATTTATGTTCCCAATGGAGAGTTGCGACAGGAGCTGATGGCAGAGGCTCACAGTTCGACTTATTCTATTCATCCGGGAGGAACCAAGATGTACCGTGACTTGCGACAGTATTATTGGTGGCACGGAATGAAGCGAGAGATAGCTCGTTTTGTTGCCAAGTGCTTGGTATGTCAACAAGTGAAGGCAGAGCACCAGAGGACAGCTGGACTGTTACAGCCGCTACCCATTCCTGAGTGGAAGTGGGAGCACATTACTATGGATTTCGTCACGGGTTTTCCTCGGGGTCCTAGAGGACGTGACGCAGTATGGGTGATTGTTGATAGACTTACGAAGTCAGCCCATTTCATACCTTTTAGAGTGGGCCAGTCGACAGAGGTATTGGCAGAGAAGTATATGGAGCAATTGTGAGATTGCATGGTGTGCCTGTTAGTATTGTGTCGGACCGTGACTCGAGATTTACCTCGCACTTTTGGAGGAGCATGCAAGAGAGTTTGGGCACTCGATTGAAGTTTAGCACATCATACCATCCGCAGACAGACGGCCAGTCGGAGCGTACCATTCAGACGCTAGAGGATATGAGAGCATGCATGCTTGACTTTGGCGGTTCATGGGAGGACCATCTTCATCTTGTTGAGTTTTCCTACAACAATAGCTATCAAGCGAGCATTCAGATGGCTCCGTTTGAGCATTGTATGGTAGGAAGTGTCGGTCTCCTGTTTGTTGGAGCGACATAGGAGACGACATATTGGGTCCGAGTTAGTCTTGAGCACAGTGGAGACAGTGAAGAAAATTCAGGGCCACCTGCGAGCAGCACAGGATCGTCAGAAGCAGTGGGCAGATAATCGTCGTCGACCTTTGGAGTTCAAAGAAGGCGACCATGTGTTCTTGAAGATATCCCCCACTAGAGGCACGATTCGATTCGGAGGACGTGGCAAGTTGAGTCCAAGGTACATCGGGCCTTTCGATGTCTTGGAACGTGTTGGAGAGGTTGCCTACAGATTGGCCTTGCCACCGTCGTGGAGGAGTGCATGACGTATTCCATGTATCTCAGCTGAGGAGGTACGTGGCGGACAGCAATCATGTGCTTGATCACTCCGAGATCACAGTTGGACCGAGCTTGTCGTACGAAGAGCAACCAGTAGGTATCCTCGATCGCCGAGTGAAGGTGTTGCGGAATCAATCTATTCTATTGGTTCGCGTGGCATGGAAGCATCACTCGCCAGGGGAGTCTACTTGGGAGCGCGAGGAGACATCCGAAATCGCTACCCGCATTTGTTTGAAGACGAAGGTATGTCTTGCATTTTCACTCTTAAGTAACTATTATTTTCCTTGCATTGCATTTGATCCCCCGACCTTAGTTTAATTTCGAGGACGAAATTTTCTTCAAGTTGGGTAGGATGTAAAACCCCAATTTTTCTAATTATTTTAATGCTTTAAAAAATTTTCTATATTTTTGATTTATTTGGTATATGTACGTAATTGTATGTATATGATAAGCATGATTTGTGCTTGATATTTTAATACTACTAATATAGCCTACCTTGTTACAAAATATTTTTGTTACTTTATTAAGAATTTTAGAAAATTTTCTTGATATAATATTATATATATATATATATATATATATTATATATATATATAGTGTTTGTTTTAAAAAAAAATATATATATATAAAGCAAATGGGTGGTGGGCCGAACCCCCACCATTAGCAGCAACAGCTGCGGGGGTGGGACCCGACCCCCACATAACACTAACCCAGCAGCTAATAAGCTGCACCCCCCCCTAAAAAGCCGACCCACCTATTCCTAAAACCGAGCCCCCCATAGCAACAGCAGTAGCTGTGCGGATTGGAGGGGGGGCGACCCACATTCAATTTGTTAACAGCGACTACAGCACTGTTATTTGACCCGACCCCACCTAACAAGCAGCTTCAGCTGCTTTACTTTGAACCCGACCCCAACTCCAAATCCTAATAAGAAGTAGTCGGCAGCAGTATTTAAACCCCGTCAAACCGAAACCCTAACTCTCCTAAACTCTTCACCCTCCACATCTCCTCTCCATCTTGAATCCCAGGCAAACCCCAGGCCGTTGGCGGCACCGCACCAGCGCGAGCGCTACCGGACAGCCCCACGACCCCACTTCCGAGCAATCTCAGTTTTTACGAGCAGCGAGGTACCCTTCTTCCAATCCACTTTTCTTCACGCACGCTCGATGATTTCTCGAACTATAATTTCTGTGCCTAGCCCATATAACCCCTCCAATCTCCTTTAGATAGAATCCTGGGAAACCCATAGGATTGCTCGAGAATCGAGGCAAAGTTGCCCCAAAAATCTGTCGAAACAGAGTTGGAATCCAGTTTTAAAATCGCAACTTAGAAGCCAAATTCCGATATGTATGTTGTGAGTTTTCAGAAACTAATTGAACACATCTGTAGACAACATAACCACGATTAAAACGCTTCTTGTAGAACTGTATTTCGTTTTCTGTGCGAGAATTAATTCAGCGTTAAAGTTGGGCGAAAAAACGGTTTTCAAAGTGTTAATTTCAGAAAATTTCCACGATACGACGTACGCCCCGACAAATCGGGCGACATGGTTGCGCGTTATACGCATCGAAAGGCGCATATGGACGTTGCTGACGTGTGGGAACTGACGGAACTCAGTTTCGTCGCGTGTGCGCGACGAAATCAACGCGTATCCGTCGATACCCCCGTATCGGCATTTTGCAAACTTGCCCATAACTTCGTGTACAGTCGTCGAATCGAGACAAAACTTGTGCCAACAGGTCCGGATCGAAATTTTGGTCCTGCATGCCAAGTTTGGTTCGATTCTGAGAAGGTCGAATCGGAACCCATTTTGGCGGGCCTACGACCCACTCAAACGGGCGAATTTGTACACGGCTCATCGGAATCCAAAACTGGACATACCGTTGAGTTTCTCTCCTTAAACTGAATCCGTAGATATGTAGTTTGACGACTTTAGAGACCGTAAACTTTGGCACGCGTTTCGGTGCAAAGCGGGTCCAACGGCGGACATCGTTTTGACCCAAAATTACGATTTTGCCCCTGTTCCAGAATTGGACTTTTGGACAGGCGTTTCCTAGGTATATCTTCTTCACCGAGATTATTTTTGATGTTTGTTTCAGCGTTTGGAGTCATCTATGATTTGTGAGTTTGGTGCTGACACTTGCTACACTTGGATTGTCTTTCTCGCACCGCAGGCAAGTATACCTTGCCATAGATTCTGATTGTGCTCATTTATTTTCAGTATTTTTATTATTGCATATTTCTTTCTCTTATTTGTCATTTTGTTTCTATTAGGCGTCCAAGTCACACTTGGGTGCAAGCGGCTACATATAGTCGTTTTATATTATTTATATTGCATGTCGACCTTGTGTTAGTTGACTACCCTATGAGTAGTGGGGTATTTTCATATCCCCTATGGCCTTGATACATGTATATCATGTGATGAGTGAGTTATATAGGCACGGACCTACGTACTCGACTGGCCATCGATACGTACGGGACGTGCGACGGTTAGGAGGTAACTGCTACTAGTGTGTCGAGTTAGAAGCCGTAGCAGTTGCCAACTGGACAGGCTGTGGATACATCTTGGACAGGAGAAGTTGGGGGGAGGGGACAGCTACAAGCGTAGGGGCTACTTTTATTTTACACACATTTGGGAGATAGTGTCTAGGATGAGCGCTACGTGTTACCCCCGATAGTGTCTCGGATGAGCGCTACTTGTTAGCCACTCTTTATTACTTGCTTGAGACAGCCCCTGCGTAGAACGTTGTCCTCTAAAGTGCATCTCACATAGACGGTTAGGAGATCCTGTAGAGTCATAGTTGCATACTTTACACATTCAATTACTTGGCATGTTTTCTGTATCTTGTTACGTCCCTCTGAGGACCTGGTCATCTCTCCAGGATTAGACGAGCAGGACTATCCAGAGGAGTAAGGTGCCGCATTGGATCCAGCATACATCGTGACGAGGCACCTTCCGCTCTTACTTAGTTTTTATCTTACTATCTGAGACCATGTATTGGACATCTTTTTCATTCTTTCTTGCTGTTTGAGGAGGTTGGACTCCATTTACTTGAGACTATTTTCCATAGCTGTTTGGATGGGAATGTCTACCCGGCTATATTTTGATATCATCATTTATCTTATTTAGTGGACTTATTATATTCTCTGTGTTGAGCTGTGGATGAGATTTAGTTATATTATTGTGGCTTATCATGTACTATTATTATAGCTTATGTACTAATACGGGGATTACCATACATTGGTGTATTCTTCGTATAGTACAGCTGGCATGTCTACGTACTTAGTCCTACGTATTTTGGGACTGGGGCGTTACAAGACTGATCATACTTTGTGGGGGAGCATTCAAGTCGACTGAATTTCTCCTTCTCAAGTATTTTGTCTTCATTACCTTCATTTTTATCTAATAGATATACATATAACATGCTATGGTAATTGAATTCAAATGCATGGACTTTGGTATAGATTTTGCATAGATTCTAGTATACGTATTTTGATTTCTTTTCGATGATTGTACTCTTATTGATGTGATTCACTAATTTGTATGGGCAAATTATGAATCATATTTTTTTGTGATCATTGTTAAAGTCTCATTATACTTTTGATTTTTTATATATACTAGATCTGCGAATTTCTATTCCTCATGATTTATTTATGACCAATGATTGATTCCTACTATATTGATATATTTTTTTGTCTATTTCAAAACACAAAATGATGAAAAAAATGTGTTTTGAATGTCATTTTTGGATTTCTAGTAGGTAAACTATGTATTCCTTGATTTCAGTGTTCTTTGTTAAAAGTTCAACCAACTATGTTGTTTTTGATAAGTTTTTTATATACTTTAGTTATGCAATTTTCTAAACTTGTCGTTACACTGTTCTCCTAATCCTTGATCATGATTATTTTTGCTTTCCTTTTTTACTTATGCTTCAGTTCATTTTAGCTCTAATTATGGAGAGCTTATTTTTTTCATGTCAAGGGGAGAAATAAGTTTAAGTTAGCGCACAACATTCTAGTATTATGTGTTTATTAGTGAT
This sequence comes from Iris pallida, assembly GCA_029216955.1. NCBI lineage: Eukaryota > Viridiplantae > Streptophyta > Magnoliopsida > Asparagales > Iridaceae > Iris > Iris pallida. Next base: position 12,131,159 of record JANAVB010007200.1, on the reverse strand, counting down.
ACATGCATCTATTGTATATATTTTTTTTCTAGTATTATGTGTTTATTAGTGATACATGCATCTATTGTATATATATATATATATTTTTTTTTATTTTTTTTTTTATTTTTTTTTTTTATTGCATCTATTGTATATATATATATATATATATTATATATATATTATATATATATATATATATATATATAATAAACCGATTTGCCATAATCAAAAAGGGGAAGATTATTAGCCCAATGATTATATCATATTTTTGAATATGGCTAATCAATTAGGTTTAACATAATGGTATCACTAAAATTCATGTAATCACTATCATGTTGCTACTTAAACTTAGCATTGTCCTCAATGCTCACTATTTCAATATTGTTGAGCTATATAAGCTTGTATCATATTGTTTTGTTTGTCTAACATGTTCTTATAGACATGCAGTAAGCATGATCAAGCTTTAGAGCAATATTGACGGGCCAAAGACGGTGTTGGCGAAGCCACCGAAAGGTATTTAGATTTCCAGATCTGTTTATCTTTGGACGACCGTCGTCAAGTGGAAAAGGCGTCTTCAAAGTCTGCTCAAATATTTGAAGAAAGACGTCATCAAAGGGCTCTTAGTTTTCCTATTTTGATTAATATATTTTTTATATTTATTGAGTCTAGGAATACGATGTAAACTGTATCGTACTAGCAAATAGGCTACCCAAGAAAAATTTTCAAAATACCCTTTCATTTTGAAATCAAACCCACTTTCAAAAGCCCAAACTACTTCCTAACTGCCTGACTTTTCAAAAAGCCCAAAAACCAATTTGCAAAACCCTAACAGAACCCTAGCAGAAATAGGCCCGAATTCGGCCAAAGTTTGGCCAGAGTTCAGTGTGAATGTTGCTTTTTGAACTTGGTCTCCCTGCAATTACGGATCCCAACGAGATTTTCTCATAGAGTTCTGTCCGAATTCTGTCAGAATTCTGTCTTTGGAAAAACTATAAATAGAGAGGATTTCGATCATTTCAATTCACTCATATACCAATTCACTTTCATATATCTTCTCTATAAGCCTACTACTTCTTCCAAAGTATTCTGAGCTATTCTTTTTCAAATTCCAATCCAATTACAATCCTCTAGTCGATTTGCCATTGCGGTACGGTCTAGAAGTTTCAGAGTAATTGTAATCAGAGGCTTGATTGAAGAAAGACTCTTCACAATTGAAGTTGGTCGAGTACTTCGGATCAAAGCTCGCGTTGTAGAAGTTGAAAGAACTTCGGATGAAAACTTGTGGTGATTTTTCATAGTGGATTCAACTGGAAGCTTGAGTTCTTTCGACTGGACTAGTACTCACAAGAGGAAACCAGTATACATCCTTGTGTTTGCGTTTGCTCTCTACTCTCTACTTTTCTTTTACTTACTTGTGATATATATATTATGTGATCTTGTTTCTAACATTTTTAATTAGCTAATTTTTGCTGCCTACTCTATTCATCCCCCTCTAGAGTATTGTGCTTTACAACTCGTTCCTACAATCTGTCCTACAATTGGTATCAGAGCCAGTACTGCAACTCGAGGTAATATATTCTGATCCTAATTGTTCCTACAATGGTAACACCAGTAGTAGATTGACTGTGTGAGACGTCAGTTCGAGTCGAGTCTTGTATGGTCATTGGACAACTTGTACAAGGTAAAATAAACTGTTTCTCGAACTGACCCCGACGGCCCATGGGAACCGTTGTGATAGAGACATTCGTAGCTGTTTGGATGACCGCACGGGTTAGCGGGGACTTGCAGCGGAGCTAGCTACTCACGCTGGCAAGGAGCGTCCGTCTAATCCAAAGCTCAAAGGGAGTCCATTATAGCGTTGGGCGCTAGTGACTAGTTCATATAGATGAGTCGCCATGGGCGGCAATCCGTATGTATGTCTTTGGATTGATTCGAGTATTGAATGTAGTATATCAAGTAATTCGAGTTGAATGTGTGAGTATAATTGGAACACAAAATGTTGGGCCTAAGATTTGGTTACAACGTAGGCGATGTGCTTCGGCACGAGATGTGACTTCGAGCCTTATGTTGTCGGCATATAAGTTGCATAGTTTGGATGTGAGTTGTCTTGAGTCTAAATCAGAAAAGGCCGCAAGGCAAAGTCGGTCGAGTGACACTTAACCCACAGTCTTGATTGGGTCAGTTGATGATTTAGTAGCAAAGGCTGCACGACGTCAAGGGCTGCGCGGCGTCAAGGGCTGCACGGCGGCAAGGGCCGCGAGGCGGCGATATGATTGAGTCTCATTAAGTTGTGAGGCACGGCCTCAACAAGGACTTATAGCACGGTCACATGGAAATGGAGTCTTATCGCGTAGTTGCGTCTCTGATTTTATGCCGTAAGTCAAGCACGACTTGATAGGTTAACGTTGTTGGGTTGATGTTGTGTTGCAAGCACGAAATGTGCTTGAGACACAAAATAGGCCAATGTGTCTGTCCTAAAACCGATCCTAAGAAAAGAGTAGAAAGACAATCATAAAGGGGCTATGCTACACACAAAGTAAATTAATGTGTTGGTTTTGTATGGGTGGGCGAGGAGCTCATTCCACCGGTACAGTTGAGTACTAACACCCACATAGTTTTCATGTGCTGGCACAGGTAGAAGCTCGTGGTGCGGAGCTCGCTTGGATGCATCGAGGTACGGTGTTCCTTGGCGATTCGAAGCGTGCGGCCACATGTATTCAAGACTTATACAGGACATAATATATGGACGTCGCCTTCCAAAGCATCCGCTGGCTCAAGACATGTACTGAGATGAAGAGAGCTGAGTGACTTGTAATATGAGATGAGGGAGCTTGAATGAGCTTGAGAGACTTGTAATATTGGCTTTGCCCCCATTGTAATCTTTGTTTCAATATCAATAAAGAGCTTCTTTGAATAACTTGTGTTTTGCTTCAAATTTTGCTGCTATGATTCAATGTCTCTGTTCGGACTTCTGTGCGACGATCCCGTCGCAGCCGCTGTAATCGGCCGTTACGGAACCCGCCTTGCACGAGCGCAATCTATGCTCGTGTGGCATCACGCCTTAGCGAGGACGATCGCTCCTACGGGAGCGAGGCATGACAGCCATAGGCTATCATAATACTATATATAATATATATATATAATATATATATATATATATATATATATATTATTATATATATATATATATATATATATATATACATAGGTTTAACTACTACATACTAGCCATAATACATATAGTCATAATATCCTTCCTAAGACTAAAAAATTCCATAATATATATATTTAGTTAATCCTCTGTATATACATAGTTATGACTAGTATATATAGTTAAAATATATTTATAGCACATAGGTTTAACTAACTATATACTAGTCACAACTAGTCATAATACATACTAGTCATAATATCCTTCCAAAGACTAACAAAAATCCACAATATATAATATATATATATATATATATATATTATATATATTATATATATATATATATAGATATTATATATATATATATATATAATATATATATAATTAAGTCCAAAATAAATCTCTATAATTCTGGAAGTATTTTTTAAATAATAATTATTGCATAAAATTCATTTAGCAATCAATTCATGATCAAACTAATATCCCTATTAATAATCTATGATATTAGAAATTGTTTAACCACAAATAAAATAGTTTTAATAATCTAAAATAAATGGTAAACAATTATTTAATTATCAAATATCATGACCATAATCGAGGATCGATAATGGAGCATTGGATGCACACAAAATTATTGGGACTCACAAGATGGTAATGTTGATAGTTCATTTTACGGCAGAATTTGTCCTTAAAAGATCTAATAATTCAAGCATTAAAACATCAAAATTTGGAAAAACTCATTGAAGAATTGTTGGTAATCGAAATATGGTCATTTTCATATATGATATCAATGGTAAAAGTGAAGTTAAATAGTTCAAAACTGTCCCGCACAGAACAGTATCAATTCTGGACACACTTTGGTAAAACGTGTACCCCAAAAATCTAGAAAGAATGTCGACATAAAATTCTATATGAAGGTAGTAGACACATAGTATTACCCATAATTTTTGGTCCCATAAATTTTTGATGTCTAGAAGTAGATAAAATACATTCACAAGATGGACATACCTACTGTGTGAATTCAGCACCTCTTCGGTTGAAGTTTCGCCCAAGTAATTGGCCTTTGCTCCTTACCGAAGTGCCCACGGGGGTTCCTTGAGTTTCTAGGGTGAAAGAGGGGGAAGATAATGCCTAAAAAATGTTGTGGTTGTATGCAAAAAGGTGGGAAAGGGGGTGTGAGGATGGCAGCCATGTAGGGTGGCTAGGGTTTGTGGCTGCCCCTTATGCTCTCGATTGGAGTAGAGGGGAGGGTGTTGGCGGCTAGGAGAGGGGGTAGATGTTAGGATTTAGTTGGTTAATATATGTGGAAGTTTAGGGTTTAATTTGAGGAGGTTTGAATAAGGTTTGACTCTCCTATTGCAATTATGGAAAGTGGTGTAATTGGTTTCCTAATATAGTAAAGGGTGCTTGACTTTGGTCAAAGGTGCATGAATTTTTGCACATGGTGTGCATAATTCGAATAAATTCAAATTAAAAAGTTTAGATTATAGGTTGGCAACCTAGGGTGGTCCCCATTAGGCTAGGTTGGTTAGGGTTGAGCCCCATAATTATTTCTAGGTCGATTAAGCACCGAAATGGCTAAAAAGATCTTATGTGCCATTTAAAATAAGTAGTACACAGGAACTAAATTATATGGAACACCTATCATATGTGTAGTAGGCTAAAAATAAGTCAAAACCATATATTGGATCCATTAGATTGGATCCATGTCGAGTCCAAAATTTAAGTTAAAGTTACGACAAGTCTCACGGAAGATAACTTCTTGGCCTAAATTTACCCCAAACTTGTACGAAACAAATAGAATACAAGAAGAATATTTTAGTGGTACATGATATACAAATCAAATATACTAGTCTAGGTCAAAACTCATGAAGGAAATTTTTAGAGTTTGGCATTTTTTGTACTCCAAAAATCAAAACTACGAAAGAGTATATTTTATCATGACTAAAAGTGGGGAAAATATCTATTAATAACTATATTAAAAATAATAAAATAATAACTCTAAAAATTTAGGGGGCTTACAATAAGTTAGACTTAAGCCATTAATAAAATTTGAGCATTATATATCATCATTAGAAGAATTAAATAGGTCATTTAATGAAACCAATAAATTTAAAAACTCTATTAAGTCACATAAATATTTTGAACGTGTCCCAATAATTGAACCTGTGAACAATTTTTTGTATATGTTTGTTACAAATAATTGTAATAGTTTGCAGGAAATAATAATTTATTGTAGGACGATCATTTGCTTTTCTGGAGACATCGAGACATCCAAAAGTTATTGAAGTGCTTGATAGGTCCCTATTGAATATTCTACTTCTTCCACTTCTGTAACCCCCAGTATCGCCATGGAGATTTGTCGCCTTGCCAGAATCTTCAATGTTGACTAAGTTGTCAAAGCAAAGGCCAAGGCCTCGCCCATGGCTGAATTTGGAGGGCATCAACATAGCATAATTTTCGGATTTCATACTTGATTCACCAGAGGTAAATTTTTCAAAGCCGGGGAGAATGATGGAGAACGACTTTAATTTTTTGTCAGTTTGGATTTATTTAGTTTGTTTATTAGGATAAAACAAAGTAAATAAAATTTTATCTCTTGAGTTGGTTGGTGTTGGTTAGGGATTGACTTATAAGACTTAGAGATTTATTTTATTTATTTTGATTATTATGTAGCTTAAAAATAGTTTGTAATTTCATAAGTAATGGACCGAAGAAATGAGAATGACAAATCTATTTTGAGTTTATATGGTGCAATGCTAAAACTTTAAAGTGGATCTCTCTATCAGCGTTGCTTCTCTGCTTTCGACGTTGACATCTTATTTACTTCTCCGCTTTCGATCTCCAACGATAATCATAGTATTATTTTATTTTCTATTATAATTATTGATAAAAAATTATAATAGTTATGTTTACTCTTCAATTAAAACTTTGCACCCAAATATTCTCGAATCCCTAATTTTATATTAATAATTTGTTTTTGGATCTTCGACTCGCATCAAATTGGTATCAGAGCTAAACCCTGGTTTAGAAAAATTTCATATACGAATGTAGGTAAGACTCATACAAGATTTTCCACACAAAAATTCTTGCAGCAATTTTGTACGATAATAGATAGTATATATGATAAGATGTTTACTAAATGAAAAAGTGTTTGAAGAATTTTTCAATCGTAATAAAATAAAAACTATCGCTAATCGTGATCCTATACACATAAAAAAAATCATTGGTGGAACCTACTGAGTCTGTCATAGACAAGTCAGAAACTAAATCCAAGTCTGAGTCTAAGTCTATATTTAAGCCAGTATTTGCCATTAAATATCAAGCACAACAAGCACAAAAAATTATAAATGAATTGAATTGATTGCAAACTCGCTTGTACAAGAAATCCTAGAAAGAAATCCTATAAACAATCTAAGTACAATTGTTTAGTTTTGATTCGGGGGGGTGACGATAGAGGCTCGAAAAAGTGTAGCAACTCTGTCTTACTCCTTGGACTATCTGACGCGATCCTTGCTCTTGAAGAAATTTCCTTCATAGGTTGCTAGCCTTTTGCATGGGTGTGGTACCCTGCTATTTATAGTGATATATGTTTTGAGCCGCATAGATGGCCACATGGGCACGTGGCTACAACAGCACATAAAGACCCGCTCTTTGGCTGTCAGCTGGTGACTTGAGATATTTTATAGCAAATCTGGATGGTTGAGACTTGGTCAGCCTGCCACGTGTCCCATCGTAAGATAGGATCATTCAGCTTGAGTCATTTTGAGCCACATAGGCCTTTCAGTCTTCGACCATGATGGGCCGCATAAGACTCATGCGGCAGTCTCCCTTAGTCCGCATGTAGTTTAGGGACTTTTGAGCCGTATAGGTTCTATATTCTGGGCCGCATAAAGCTCATGCGACTCAGATTACAGTTATCCTTGGCCGCATGAAGCATATAGATTGAGCCGCATAAGGTTCATGCGGCTCGGGTCGCAGTCCTTTTGGCCGTATGGCCATGTCTAGTCTGGTGACATGACGTTTTGTCTGATCACTCTTATTTCTTTTTGTCAGTGTCAGAGTTGTCAGAGCTGTCAATTTTGCCAATTTTGACAAATTTTGTCAGCTTTATCAGAAGGGTTAATTAGCTTGGCCGCATAAGTAACTATTCTTTCTGGCTCAAAAATCAGTCTGGTGAAGATGGGCCGCAGGGGGCATGCTGAGTCTGTCATGCGACACTTCTTTATGCGGGTCAATCTTTTCTAGAGTACTCATGCGATCAGTTGTGATTCGCATGAACCCATATTTTTTATGCTTCTACAAGACCCCCTTCAAAATTTTCAAATTACAAATTTGGAATACTTTGAATAAGAAGCATGGACATATGTTAAGCGTAGGAAAATCTTTGAATTAGGAGAGACGTCGTGTCGTAGGGACATTTTGAGCCGCAGGGACATTTTTGGGCTGCAGGTAGATCTTGTGCCGTAGGAAGATCTTGTCTACCAGCTGTCACTGCTGCATTTAATGCCTTGATTTGGTTTTTGATTTGGGCTCTTTCAACAAGATAAAGCTGACGGTTACTAAGGATAAAATCCCTAAACTTCATCATTATCTTTAATAGATACGATCATCGAAGCGGTAATGATGGTATTAAGGATAAAATCCCCAAGCATCATCATTATCTTTAATGTTACGATAACCGACGCGACGTTCATCTGTTTCCACTTTGAAGAGCTATAAATATGGCCCATAAGGGGAGATAAATTTTTTAACATTTTCTTCCTCGTCTTTATCATCTTTGTCCTCCTTTCTGTCCTGGTTAGCCATGGCTCCGAAAGCTTCAAAGTCGACTGGCGTTACGGCCAAAAAGAAGGGACTCGCCTCTTCGTTGAGAGCTGCAGACTCTCCTCCTTCGTTATCCTGACATGCAACCTCCCGTTAAGGGTAAGGACGGTGGGAAAGCGATGACTTAAATTTGAATGGCCATATCGCATATCTATGTGCGGGCCTGTCATAGATTGCCTCTGGGCTTTGGGCATGATCGATATATCCCCATTTCATGCGATTGCATGTATTCTGTATGATGGGGCCGTATGTTGACTGCATAAGCGCCACAGACCTTCATGGTTGCCTCATACTAAGCCGCATGAGCGCTACATGGCTGAACCGCATGGATGCCTCATGACCAAAACCGTATATACATCTCATAACTGATCTGAATAAATGCCTCATGGCTTAGCCTCATGAACATTGTATAACGGAACCTCATAACTGCTTTAAGACTGAGCCGCATGCGTCTCATGTTTTTTAAGTGCATGCATCCCTCATAACTAGGCCGCATGTTGTTTTCTTCTAACTGCTAACCCTTTTTTTCCGGGATCCGACTAGCGAATTTCTCCAAGACCATATCGGCGATAGAGTGAAGATGCACCATTCTGACATACACATCAGACAACTCAGAACTCCTCATGCTTCGAAAGAGTTTTTTTCGCACCATTTTGGCATACACATCAGACAACTTAGAACTCCATGCTTCGGAAGAGTTTTTCCTAGATGGTAGGAAGAACCTTTATACGTCAGAGAGTCGGATAGTGGTCAGGCGTCATCATGAAAGTCCTGTTTTCACGGCTCTCCAAGTAGACAAAATCACCAATAGGAATGTTGTTTTGAAGGTATGGTCTTTTGGATGAACGGGGCTAAGGTATCCGCAATACGGAAGGAGAAAAGCATGTTATATTTGCCCTCCTCCGTGCAGCTCCTTGGAGATTCAACAGCCTTGTTTGCTTCTCAGCAGTAAAATGACTTCATTCAAGGGCTACGAAACTGCTTTTTGATGAAGGCGAAGTGTCACGACCCACACCCATTTTTTTAAACGGATACGAGATGTCCAAGCCAGCCTACGCCGCAGTGTCGGCGGTAGAACGCTGTCACGGCCATGAAGATCATAATCACAAAGATGCTCATTCACAACATTAATTTAAATTTACAAATATCATAAGTTTTACATTTGTAGAAAGTATATCTTGTACAATAAATAATTGACTATAACTCATCTATCTAGCTAGTCTCTAGGCTTTTGTCTGCGAGTACCCCGTATCTCCCATTGCTAAGTGAATCCACGACTAACCTGAAAAATATGGTTTCCAGTCAGGAATGGAACGAGCACAATTCACTGAATGCAATTTCAAATAAAGAAAATGACTATAAGACAAAGATTAGACATCAATCATGGGTTTGAAAATAAACAGGAAATACGAAAAAAACCAATAGTAAATAAATAGACACCAAATACTTTCCCCAACAGTTAGAAGTACCTTTGATATGTGATCGGTCTCAGAAAATAT